>CAUYRT010022707.1:0-16220 GCA_963574885.1 Lepilemur ruficaudatus
AAAAAAAAAAAAAAAAGAAAGAAAGAGAAAGAAAGTAAGGAAGAAGAAAGGGAGGAAGGATGGAAAGAAAGAAAGAAAGAAAGAAAGGAAGGAAGGAAGGAAGGAAGGAAGGAAGGAAGGAAGGAAGGAAGGAAGGAAGGATTGAAGGAAGGAAGGAGGGAAGGAGGGAAGGGGAAAGGAGGGGAGGAAGGCAGGCAGAAAGAAGGAAGGAAGGAAGGCAGGCATAGAAGAGAGTCCTCTCTGGGAGTGGCTATAGTTGACTTTAGAGAAACAAACACGAACAAATTACAAAAAGTCTTATTTACCATGTTCGGGGCTTTGGAATTTAGTGAGAAAATAAAGGGATCCACTTAAAACAAAAACATATCAGAAAACAATTATTTTGTAAATCTTACATTAACTTCATTTCAAATGCTTCTCTTGTATGCCCTGGACAAAAGTAAAATTTCCAATTGCTGATTTTCTTCTGAAGTGAAAACAAAACAAAACAACAAGCAAATGAAAAAATATTTCTGTATGGCGTCATCAAAGCAGCACATCCCTTCTTTCATGATGCTGGCCTTGCTTGATTCCAGCGAAAGGTTGCGGGCGGCACTACTAAACTTGACTCTGGTTTACAGTAGCTATAAATAGCATTCCTTTCATTTGTCCAAGGGGGGCTGGAGGAGAGCAGCAATACTGGCAATGGTATTTATGCCACCAATCTGCTTTTTTTTTTTTTTTTTAGGTAAATGCACAGTAGAAATAAAGTGGAGAGCTAAAGTGATTGTCAAAGGGCTCTTATGTTCCAATACAAACCCCTAATTTTTTTCACTCATAAAGTGGAGCTTAAGGTGATGTTAGTGCCTGAAAATAGGAGTAGACTAAAAGCCATCAGAAAATGGCAGAGTTTCTGATGCCTGCAGAGCATCAGGAGCACAGGAGAATCAGCACGACACAGCTGCTGTGTATTTTGTGGCCTCTGTGTTCAAGGTATGACAGGTATGTGTTGTTTGCCTCTCTGGGGCCATTCCTCCTTCTTCTGAAACAACCTCTAGATTTTGGTGGGGAACCATTCCCCCACACAATAATTTTTTCTTTTATTTGGTTTTGGCAGAACTGAACTCTGCCCCCAGCTCCAGGGATGGACAGGTGACTCAGTGAAACACATTTCTCGACCACAATTTAGGGTTGGCCGAATGGGTAAACTGTGTATCAAAAGATGAAGCAACTGGGAAAAATGCTTTTTCTTTATTACTGGGCTAGAAACTGCAAAGTTCTTAAGGGTACAGCTACAATAACCCATTCCATGATCCAAGCATTCAGAGAATGAAGGTAACAGAAAAGAAAAAAGGTCTAAGAGTTTGGAAAATAGAGACTTACAAGGACATTGTTGAAGGATTGTGGTTTAGCCGTGCCTGAAGCCAACTACCATCTCCTCCCAGGTTTCTCTGTTATATGAGCCAACATATCCCTTCTATTATTAATACTTAAGACAATGTGAGTTGTTGGGGTTTTTTTTTTTCATTTTCAATCAAAAGAATTCTGTCTAATATACCAGGTATTGTATTATACACTTTTTATACATTATCCAAATTAATACTTAGAGCATTTCTGAAAGGTATTTGTATATATTTATATTTGGCCTTGTTCTAAGAAGAACATAAACTCACATTTTATAGATTAGAAATAAATTCAGAAAGGTTAAGTTATTTACCCAAAGTTGCACAGCTAGCCAGATAGTTGAAAAATGGAAACTTAAAATGCCATTTATAATAGCATAACACAAAATACTTAGAAATAGATTGAACAGAATTTGTGCAAGGTTTTGGCACAAAAAGTTACAAAATGTTGATGAAAATAATTAGAGAAGATCCAAATAAATGGAGAGGCATACCACATTCATGGTTTAGAAAACTCAATATTGATAAAATGTCGTTTTCCCCCAAATTGAAGTATACATTTAGCACAATCCCAATAAAAATCCTAGTATCCTTTTTCAAGAAATTGACAAGCTAATTCTATAATGTATATGGGAATGCAAAGGGACTCGGACTAGCCAAAACAATCCTGAGAAAGAAGAGCAAAGTTATAGCATCTATCCTACCTGATTTCAAGAGTTACTATAAAGCTACAGCAATCAGGACAGTGTGGTATTGGCATTAAAGATAGATAAATTGGCCAATAGAACAGAATAGAAAATCCAGAAATAAACCAACACATATATAGTCACTCGATTTTTTCCCCAAAGGTGGCAATGCAGTTCATTGAGGAAAGAAAAGTCTTTAAAACATGGAACTGAAACAACTGGATAAACATTTGGGAAAAAAAAAAACAACCTCAACCTCTTCCTCACACCACATATAGAACAAAATACAATAGCTAAAATGGTAGGAGTTCCAGAAGAGAACCTCAAAAAGTGCATTCATGATTTGGAAGTATGCACAAGTTTCTTAGAAAGGACACAAAAATCACTGAACACAAAAATATGGATAAATTGGACTTTATCAAAATATAAAACTTGCTGATCAAAAGAAAATATTAAGAAAATGAAATGGCAAACCACAAACTTAGAGAGAATATTCACAATACATATACCTGACAAATGACTTAAATCTAGAAAATATAAGGAAATTGTACTAATAGCAAAAAGACAAACAATCTAAATAAAATAAGCAGAAAGCTTGAATAGACAGTTCACAAAAAAGATATATAAATAGGCACATGAAAAGGTGTACAACATCATCGATCATGAGGAATATGCAAATAAAACTGTAATGAGATACCACTTCACATCCACTAAAATAGCTAAAATTTAAACATCACCTGAGAACATCACCTTATATTTGGTGATGATGTGGAGCTTCCATACATTGCTGGTGAAAGTGCAAAATCCTATCACCTTTTGGAAAACTATCTGGCACTTTCTTATCAAGTTAAACATGCACTTACTCTGCGAGTACTTGCAGGTATTTTACCCTTAGGTAGTTACCCAAGAGAAATAAAACAAGGACATTCTTTCTCTCTCTCTCTCTCACTCACTCACAGACACACACACACACACACACACACACGAAAGTTCATTGCAGCTTTATTCAAAATAGGTCAAACTGGAAACAATCCAAATGTCTATGCACAGAATGGATAAACAGATATAGACTATTCATACAGTGAAATACTACTAAACAAGAAATAAAAAACACTACCGACATATGTGGCAATACGGATGAATCTTAAAAAATTCGTTGAGTGACAAAAGAGAAGTCAGAGCCCAAAGAGGACATTATTATGGATTCCATCAGTGTGAGTATCAAGAACAAGCAAACTAAACCTGCAGCGACAAAAATTAAAATAATAGGTGTCTCAGTGGAGGGCGGTTGCCTGGAAAGGGATGCGAGGGCATTCCCAGGATAATGGAATATACTCTATCTTTAATGTAGTGTTGATTACATAGGCAAATATGATCATGCACCGCTTAATGACAAGGATACATTCTGAGAAATGCATTGTTGGGTGATTTCATCATTGTGAGAACATCATAGAGTACTTACACAAACCCAGATGGTGTAGCCTCCTACACACCTAGGCTATATAGCATAACTGATCGCTCCTAGGCTACAAATCTGTACGGCACGTTACTGTGCTGAATACTGTAGGCCAATGGTCCCCAGCCTTTTTGGCACCAGGGATCAGTTTCACGGAAGACAATTTTTCCACGGATTGGGGGGAGCTCTGCGGCCCTGGGTTTGGGTTGGGGATCGCTGCTGTAACACAATGGTAAGTATTTGTATATCTAAACATAACTCAACATAGAAAATGTCCAGTAAAAATACACTATAAAAGATTAAAAATGAATCGTGGCGCAATGGTAGCACGTCTGGCTCCAGATCAGAAGGTTGCGTGTTCAAAAATGGTGCACCTGCATAAGGCACTTAACACGAATGGAGCCTGCAGGACTGGAAGTGGCTCTGGGTGAGTCGGTGAGTGAGGGGCGAGTGACTGTGAAGGCCGAGGGCATTACTGCACTACCGAGGATTTTACAACCACTGCACACCTAGGCTACACTATATTTATAACACATTTTTCTGTCTTCGATAGTAAATTAACCTTAGCTTAATGTAACTTTTAAACTTTTTTCAGTAAAACTTTTTGATTCTTGTAATAATACTCAGCTTAAAACACAAACATGTACAGCTGTACAAATACTTTCTTTCTCTATATCTTTATAAGCTTTTTTCCATTTTTAACTTCTTTTTTTTTACTTTTTAGACTTTTTTGTTAAAAAACTGAGACACAAACACACGTATTAGCCTAGGCTTCCACAGGGTCAGGAACATCAGTATCACTGTCTTCCACCTCCACATCTTGTCGCACTGGAAGGTCTTCCAGGCAGTAACACGCAAAGACACACGTGGGGCTGTTATCCCCTGTAACAACACCTTCTTCTAGAACGCCTCCTGAAAAACCTGCCTGCGGCTATTTTACAGTTAACGCTTTTTATAAGCAGAAAAAGTACCCTCTAAAATAATGATTAAACCTATAGTGAATACATAAACCAGGAACAGTTATTATCATTATCAAGTATTATGTGCTACACATAATTGCATGTGCTATACTTTCTTTTATACAGCTCACAGAGCAGCAGGTTTGTTTATACCAGCATCTCCACAGACACAGGAGTAACGCATTGCCCTACGACACTACAACGGCTATGACAACGTCACTAGGCAATAGGAATTTTTCAGCTCCGTTACAACCTTGTGAGACCACCATTGTTTGATTGATCAAACTACTCTTATTTATTTTTTATTTTTTATTTTTTATTTTTTCTGAGACAGAGTCTCACTCTGTTGCCCAGGCTAGAGTGCTGTGGCATCAGCCTAGCTCACAGCAACCTCAAACTCCTGGGCTCAAGCAATCCTCTTGCCTCAGTCTCCTGAGTAGCCGGGACTACAGGCATGTGCCACCGTGCCCAGCTCATCTTTTCTATATATATATTTAGTTGGCCAATTAATTTCTTTCTATTTACAGTAGAGACAGGGTCTTGGTCTTGCTCAGGCTGGTTTCGAACTCCTGACCTTGAGTGATCCGCCCGCCTCGGCCTCCCAAGTAGCTGGGACTACAGGCATGTGCCACCATGCCCGGCTAATATTTTTAGTTGGCCAATTAATTTCTTTCTATTTTTAGTAGAGACGGAGTCTCGCTCTTGTTCAGGCTGGTCTCGAACTCCTGACTTCGAGCGATCCTCCTGCCTCAGCTTCCCAGAGTGCTAGGATTATAGGCGTGAGCCATCGCGCCCGGCCTGATTAAACAACTCTTAAGATCTACTTATGTCAACATATGTCTACTTTACCTTAGTTTTAATTTTTTTTTTTTTTTTTTTTTTTAGTTTTAAAATTTTTACAAAAAGCAGGCACCAGAGAAAATAGAGTAGCTGACCAGGCCCACAGCCTTTGTGGGCACTACTTTATTACGGCTCCACCCAGACACTTTGTGCTAATACTGCAAGTCCTGAATAAAATGTTATACTCTCAATATAAAAAGAGTACTTTATATTGTGCGTGGCACTGCCATAGCAATAGATATGTTAAAAATATCCTTTAAATTACATTAATGCAAGAATGGTTAGACCAAGAAGAGGTGCAGACCAGTGGTGAAGTGGTGTGTCATCAGAAGGTAGAGGATTTCTTGGTAAGGAGTTAATCAAATAGAGGTTGGATGATGGCTTGGCAGGAGTTCCGTAAAGAAATTCAAGCTTCAGGTGGTGAAAGTGAATGGGGAAAGAGGTCTTGAGCAGTAAGACTTTTAAGTTCTCTTACCAAACCCTGATATTCTGTAATTCCTTGTATAGTTCTTATCCAAAAGCTCTGAAGCCAGAATCACATTTCAAATGGTTTTCTTCTCTTCTGTCCCCCCAAAAGGCAATGAAGAGGTCACAACTCTATATTGGAAAGTATAGGTTTCATGGTTGATTTGTATGAAAACCTCACAAAGAAAAAGTCACCACTCTTTCCTCGAAACACACGGATGCAAATCACACTTTGTAAAATATTTTTTTAAATAAAAAAGAATGTAATTGCTCATTGAATTGTAATATGAATGCAAATTAACTTACTGTAATTATACTGTGCAATTTTCTACTTTAAAAACTTAGAAAATGGAAGAGACCTGATAAGTAATTTGAACTGTAATTCTTCATTGTGTTCCTTCATTATGCAATGGTTACCACGAGCAATTTGTTCTGTTTTAATGTAAGATGTTTTGAGTTCATACCTTTACATTGGCAGAACTCAAATGAGACCATTCAATACACACAGATACCCATCCCCCCACGAGTGCACTATAGAAATAATCAAGATAAAATTAATACAGCTCAAGGGAATTGTGAAGTAGTCTTAGTATATTTTCATTTTGGAAACTTCATCATATTAAGTGTCTTTTTATCTCATGCCCTCAGTATGTTTTAAACAATCAGGGAATTCCTA
The DNA here is from genome assembly GCA_963574885.1 of Lepilemur ruficaudatus. Taxonomy (NCBI): domain Eukaryota; kingdom Metazoa; phylum Chordata; class Mammalia; order Primates; family Lepilemuridae; genus Lepilemur; species Lepilemur ruficaudatus. The sequence goes on from CAUYRT010022707.1 coordinate 6,465, forward strand.
ACCAAATAGGAATCGGATGATCAGCATTCATGGCTTAATGGCAAGACTCTGGCATAGATGTAAAGGAAATGGGCTCTAGTCACAGCTTTGCCACCAATTAATTGTGCGACCTTCCCTATTTGGCTCTCATTTCTCTCATCTGAAAATTATAAGGTTGGGCTAGGTGATTTCCAGCTTCCATCCCAGCCCCTACAGATTGTTCTGTAGTCACTCTTTGCTTTGCATTGTTTCAGCAACATGAGTGACAGGAAATGAATTTCTTATTTAGAATTAATGACCATCTGAATGAACTGCAAACCCTTTGAGTTTAGTCATTCATTGCAAAAGAATGTCTAGCACAAAGATCATCTGAGATGATGCAAATGAAAAAAAAATAATAATTACCCGTTTTCATGCGAATAATAATTTGTATGTAGTTTCTGCTATGTGGACCCTGTTAACTGCAGGGCATTGATATAGACAGATGGGGATGTCATTAAGTGCACAGTGCAGTGGAAAGAGAGTGCGTAAGACCTGGAATCCTGAGACTTTGGTTTGGTCTTTCCTGTGACCAGTAACCATACGAGGCCTTGGGAACTTCATCTTCCCTGGATGGTGTGAGGATTAAGCATATAACGAATGGAAAGGCATTTGGTCACTTACTCTCAAAGCTCTGAAGAAGGTGCCACTGTTATCACCATTTCCCAGCAAGAAGAAGAAGAAAAATGAAATAACTTGCTCAGGGTCACAATTTGTGACACTTCTGTCCTGCCAATCCAGGGGGAATAGTAACATCCCTTCATCTTCTGGATACCATTTAGTTATTTTTTGTTTCTCTTTACATATATGAGCTTTGTAGAGAAAGGAAACTTTTTCCGACTTTGCACAACTAAGGGTACCATGAACCTTCATTTCCTCAGCTGTGGGATGGAAATAAAAGCACCTGCATTTCTACATATGATGCTCTTCAGTTCCCTGTTTACTTTAGCATTCAACCCACGCATCCATCGCTACCCCATTTCTCCCTTCCCGAAAACCTCAATTCATGTCTGGAGAAGTAAATGATTTCTCAGAGGCCGACTCCACCCTGGGCTCTGGGTTGGACCCATGACACGAGGTACATCAGCCAACACATTCCTTCTCCTTGGCCAGAGGGCTTGATTCAGGGGTTGACAGAGAATTTAACCTTGTCCAATTAGACCGAGTCTCAGCACTTCTGCTGGAAATAATGAGACAAAAATGCTCTCTTTGCCAGATTTGAATGAGGAAGAATGTAAATAGCATGTAGCCCAGAAAGCAACAGCTTAGGCTCCTGAAGGGAACAGGTCTTAAGATAAAGCTGGCCTCAAGGAAGTTAACGCAGAGAGACCAAAAGAAATCACGTCCCTGTCACATCACTGAGTCATTGCCTAAGGCCAGCATTACCTTAACAATAATTTGAGTGAATATATCCCTTTTATCATTTAAGCCAGCATTAGTTGCAGTTTTTTCAACTTTCTACCAAAGCTATGCCATCAACTCAGTAAAGAGGTTTTAAAGATGTAACGAAGTCATGAATGAGAAATTGCAAAGGGCTCCACTAGCATAAGGTTTCATGACGGCGATTATAATGACAACGACAATGAAGATGGAGGGAAAGGAGGAGATGAGTGCCTTTCCGCAAACATGGCACTGGAATTCCATGTGGATCGGATGTTTTCTTCAGTGAAAAGCAAAATGAGTTTATTCCTCTGTGTCCCCAATTCATCTTGTATCTTCTTCCAGCAGCAAACTCTTCTATCCCCCTGACCAAACCACATCGGACCATAGATCTTTTCCTGACCACATCTTCTACTTGTTTGCCTCCACTCCTTCATTATGCTCTATCCTTCTCCAGAATTATTTTCCCTTATTCCCCCTTATTGACATTCTTCCCAATCTGCAAAACCTGGTTTAAATGAAACCTCCTCCGATCGCTCTCTCTTCTTTGCTTCCTTTATCAGTTGTGTCTACTTATCTTGATGCCTGCCATGAGTTGGAGCCATTTTTTCACATGCCTGGATCCCCCACTGAAATGGTAATCTCTTAAAGTAGATGCTAAGCTCCTTATAAACTGCAGAGAGACAGAGCTGCATGCAGCATCTGCAACCGCACTGATGTCCGGGGCAAATCAGCTGATGTGGTCACAATTCCACCTTGAGCAGTCCTCAGTTAAAAGCATACGAGGAATACCTTAGGGAGAGATGCGGACCCCTTGCAATTGGGAAGGCCCAGACCACAGTCCAGCTGGGGCTTGTGAAGAAAGGCAGGTGAGTGCTGACAGAGCACAGAAGAAAGAAATGAAGGAAGGAAACATGGGAGGAGGAAGGAAGGAAGGAAGGAAGGAAGGAAGGAAGGAAGGAAGGAAGGAAGGAAGGAAGGAAGGAAGGAAGGAAGGAAGACACGAAAGAAGGAGGGAGGGAGGGAGGAGTATGGTTTAGGGAATGCTATCAAAAGATGCTAAGGCAAAATCCTCCATAGCTCTTGTCTGCCATCCTATGCTCTAGGGAAATAAGACATGGTCAGAGGGTCCTGTTAGACATTGCTCTTCTCCAAGGGATATCTGCAGGATAATTAGATAGAGCCTCATTGTATAGAGCCTCTCATTGTATAGAGCCTCTCTTATATGTGTCCCAGTTAGCAGTATTATTGTATGTTTATACATATAGAATAAAACGTGAATAATTATTGAGTACACAATTTGAAATTATAGCCTCATTTCTAATCTACACACACCCCTCTGAAACTATGGTGGTATGAATTTGGGTCCATTCTTTAACTCTCAGTAAATAATAATGGGGATAATAATATCTATAAAATGGGGATAATAATAGCTGACCTCAGTGTCTATTTTAATTATTAAATTAAATAATATTTGTAAAGATTTGTAATACTACTTGGTATATAATATAATAAAAAATAAATCAGTAGCTGTCAGTGATAGAGATTTCAGTAACAATCATTGATTTGCAAATGGATTTCTCTCTTTGATTCACTCGGCTGTCTCTAGAAAACTGACCCTTAGGATAACAAGCACCCATGAAAAACTTTGGCAACACTGCTGACAATCCCGGTATTCAAACTTCCTAAAATCATGACATTAGCTGTGCTAGATAAGCATTAAGACATTGGTACTCATTGTATTTGAGCGAGTGTCTTTTCCCTACAATCAATAGTTGCTGATCATAATATTTCCTGTGTTTTCAAACATTTACTAGGGTAGCAGATCAGATTCAAGGTTATTTCTATAGAGATGTTATTTCAGGCTCTTGAATTCTCATATGTTTTCCTGAGAGAAAAGACAGAGAGAGATAGCTGGCATGCCCAGCAGTGTCAATGACCCTGGGCCTTACCCATGGAGGAGTGCAAATGACAACGTAAGGGGCATTTGCCACATGTGTATCAATGGAAACTATTTTAGAAACTGTTAGTGCAGGTGGTTGGAAACTATCAAAGGGTTTTGAACATTTGAGAGAGAGCATAACATTTCTGTAGTAGACACATCATTCTGACCGCAGAAAGAAGGTTTTGGAATGTATGCAACCCACCCTTACTTCAGGGATTTCCTTCCACTCCTTCTCCCACTACCTGGGGAGCACACTCCTACCCAACCAGCACTACCCACAAGCCCTGAGAATAGAAGAGCTTAAAATCTTGCGTATTCGTTTTAAAATTCAATTAAACAAGTCTATCATGGGTACATAATGTTACTTCTAGAAATAGGCTAACATATCCTGCCAAATTCTAAAAAAGGACACTAAATCATTGGGAACCGTCCATATCTGGATTTACTCAATCATAATGTTGAGGCAGTTTAGGGATATATGAGTCTGTAGTTCCCGGTTGTGTGGTATGATCTGAAATGGTCTTACCCGGTTCTTGTGGGTTTGCAGTAGGGAGGCCCAGGCCGTAGGAAGGCTTGAGATACTACTATAACCAAAGGATTATAATAAACAGGGGCATTAAAAAGAGTTGCTATTGGAAACACAAACATTCACATGCATGTTTCTCTTCGAGGGGTTCTCCTTGCTCCCTGAACATGCCATGCACTTTCATATTTCTGGATGCTTTTCCTCATGCCTGTCCATCTGCATGAAATGCCCTTCCCTACCATTTGACCTAATTATTAATAACATTATTCAAAGCCAAACTCAAGTGTAGCTTCTTCGGCACTCTACCAACCCTATTCCAACTCTGTTCCAGGCACTACCATTTGCCGTTCCATCTGTATTATTACTTAATTACATTATGAATCACCCTATCATGGTCATTTCTGAAATACCTGTCCTCCAACAGACTGGAAGGCATCCTTGGAGCCTCCCTCTGCCTTCTTACCCTATAGCAGTCATTGTGAATTCCCAGGCCATGTGAAACCTACCTCCAACATGTAACCCAAACCCATTCCCTTTCATCATCTCTCTTACCATCAGCCTGGACCAAGCCACAGCCATCTCTGCCTAGCACTTCCTGTCCCCTGCTTTCACTCTTGCTTCTCTATAACACGTGCTCCAAATATTAGCCACAGTAACATTTTAAAAACATAATTTGGATCTTGATGATGACGTGTTAAAAACATATCATTTCACTTAGGTTTCCAAAATCTTGCTAAAGTCTTCCAAGGTCCATGATATGACCCATCATCTACTTACTCTACTCCCACTGCTCCACATACTCCAGCCACAGTGGCCTCCGCGTACTTCTGCGAGTCCTCACCCCGGGGCCTTGGCAAGTGATGTTCTGTTTGCGTGGAATGGTCTCCCCACACTCTTCCCACGGCTTCCCCCAGGCCCCGCCCCCTAACAGTCATGATGCTCAGCTTCCATGTCACTTGGTCAGAGAGTTCTGACCTGACCCTGGTCCTCAGTGATGTCCCTTTGCTATAATCTTTCAAAGCAGCCCATGATTTCCCTTCATAGACATGATTATAGTATATAACTATGTATTTATACCTATATACAAAGCATACTTATATTTTATAATTATGTCTTGGCTTAATGTCTATTTCCCCTGATAGACTCGGCTCCATGAGGGCAAAGGAATGTTTTTGTTTGCTTGTTGTTTTTGTGCTGTGTTTGTGAGGTGAATGATGGTGCCTCAAAATACATCTCCATGTCCTAATCCCTGGAATCTGTGAATGTTACCTTATTTAGAAAAAGAGTCTTTGCAGACCTAATTAAGTTAGGATCTTGAGATGAGGAGATAATCCTGGATTATACAGGTGTGCCTTAAATACAAATACAAGTGTCCTTAAAAGACTCACCAGGGAGACACAGAGAAGAGGAGGTGGCATAGAGGCAGAGACCGGGAGTTTTGTGACCACAAGACAAAGAACACAGGTAGCTCCAGGATCTGGAAGAGGCAAGGAGTGGATTCTCCCATAGAGCTTTCAGAAGAAGCACAGCTGTGCCAACACCTTGATTTTGTAATTCTGTCTCACAGAACTCTGAGAGAATAAATATCTGTTATTTTATGTCACCAAGCTTGTGGTAATTTGTTACAGCAGCCTTGGAATCTAATACCGTCACCTATATATTCCTAGGGCTGGTCAGTAACGAGCTATGGAATGAATGAATGAATGAATGAATGTGTTCTCATTGAAGAAAAGTCATACAGATTCATCATTATATATCAGAATTTACCACAGTGAATAGAAAACAGTAGGTGCTCAAATTATTTCTCAACTTGTATTGAACTGGAGCTCATTTGACAAAAATATAGGCATATAATATTTTTAGAGCAGACATATGGAAAGGCAACCTCAAGATTAAACTAGGAAAACTCCCTCTTTTATAAATGAGAACAGTAGACTTGAGAAAGGTCATCTGACTAACCAAAGGTCACACAGAAAGCCCAAGCTGTGGCACATTGCATTTTATTCATATAATTCCCATACCAGCAACTACTAGGGCATCTTCCCTAAGTACAATCACATCATTCTAATTAAAATCATCTGCTGTGTTGCTGCTCTCTCTAGTCTCCAGCACGCATTGTCATTAAACTAGTTAGTATGTGTAGGTCTGCACTGATAATGAAATAAATATTGAACTAAATCCCAAGAATTGTAAGATAAAAACTTTATCCATTCAAATTCCAAGGAATCCAAGAGGGAATATCAACATGAGATAGACATTTACTATATTACATTTTACTTGATTTAATTATGATTTTATTTCTGGTATTCAAATATTTAAGCAGCTTATCAGGTATTATCTCTTCATTTAAGAATTTACCCCAAAATATATGAACATGCATAGAATCAACCCCACACTTCAGGACTAAAGCCTTTCCCACTTAATTTCTGACTTAGGGATAACTCCACTTGAGGAGTCTCTAATAATTGTGGTTTAGGTTTAATGCTTTCCTGCATATTACACGGTGCATGGCAGAAAACACAGCGTCTGTTGCCATTAGTACAAACTGAGTTTCTTGAATCAGTATTTCTTTCCTTCTTCTGTCTCTGTGTGGGAATGAATAATATAGCTCTGGGAAATCAGACTATCTGATTTCACCTGTCTAATTTTATAATTTTAGGCAAGTCACTTGACCAGTTTGCCACTCACCCATCTACCTATGCAGACATTCAAGCATGAATTTAATAAGTATTCACCCCAACCTACCTCATCTGCTTATAGAACCCGTGTTCTTTCTGTCATTGTGTCCCCAGTAGTTCCACCTCCAGCACAGATGCACCATTAACCTATATGAATACTTGCCTATAAAACGGACTATATGATAATTGCTAAAATGTGGCATATTATTTCCTTTAAACTTATTGCATATGACTACATTTGGATAATCTGGTTGTAGCTGGAGGAATCCAGAAGGTCATTGAGTCAAGTTCTCAGCTGCAGATCAATGTTTAATTACCCACACCTATGTAAGCTTATCCATTACATCCTTAAGTATCCTTGGGAATGGTGTGCTCAAAATCACCTTTAGAACCTATTTCTCTGAACAACTACGTCCGATTTTATTTATTAAGTCCATGTTTTTATCATTCATATGTTCATTTATCCAAAAAATTTCCCGAGTGCCTTCCGTGGGAATGAGGCACTGCGCTAGGCACTGACGATAAAGAAGCGAATGACTAGTTCTGTCTCAAAGCAACTCACAGAAGAACGATGGGAGAGAAAAACAGACAGTTTTGCAAAATAATGACCTGCACTAAAATAGAGATAGCTACTGGGCTCTTTAAATACCCGCTCCTTACACACAGATACGGGGCTGGGCTCAGCAAGTCAAGAGAAGGAGCCTCTGTGAGCCTGTTAGCGCAAAGGTCACCCCTTAGCCACTGGACCGCTGTACTTCCCCAGTGAGTCGAGCCTCTCCAACCGATTCCTTTCAAGTGACAGCAGTCACCCTGTTAAAATTCTCAAAGAAATTCCAAGGAGAGAAATCCTGTGAAGATTTATCTCTCTCTGAGCAACCGTGCAGCTACTGCCCAGAGGAGATAAAACCATGTGCCTTTATTGGTGCTCACATTTGCACTCTGTTTGTGTCTGCCTCCATCTATTTCATTAGTTTTTCGAAGATTTACTCCTTCCATGAGCTTGTTTCCAGAATGGTCGATGAAGATCCAGAGTCCCAGGGAAAAATACGATATGATGGTTATATAATGTGAAACCCAAATCTGATTAGACCATGCCCTTAATTAAAGTCATGTACTGGCTCCACCGTGCCTCCAGGACACAAGCCAGTCAGTCCCTTTAATCTGGCCCTCGCGCTCTCGGTGGCGAGTCCTTGCTCCCTCTGCGGCAGCGTCTCTTATCAAGACCCCCTCACACATCAGAGGCCGGCCAGGCAGAGCTCCTCTGGGCTGTGGACAGGGGGCAGTCACCGAGGCCTCTTAGTGCAGAAGTGATAAGATGTGATCTTCATTTTAGGATTCTTGTTCTACATTCCCTGGATGAAGCAACTCTGGCAGGAAAATCCATATATAATTCAACTTGCTTCCTCACAACCCTCTGGAATGAGGCAGGCCATAAACGAGAAAGCAAAGAAGAAAGAAAGGAAATAAGGAACAAAGTGTTCATACAACCCTTCCCTAAAAATATAACACAACAACAAAGCAGCCCCGCTGTATTGCCTATACTTCCATAAAATGTCAAGCTAAAGGTTTGCAGACAGCCTCCCTGAATCACCCCAGTGAGAATCCATTAATTATTCTCAGATAACTGGGAATCTTAACGAATCCTAAATTTCCCAATAACCTAGTCATTTGTAAAAATAGCACGCTCTATGCCCCATCTAGTGTGGACAGGTGCGTAAGGGTGTATATGTGAATTATTGTACGTGCTCAGCTGTTGTCATACTTTCCTGCACCCCTTTATGAAGCGTGCCTTGAATTCAGATATTGATTTTATCTTTATGTCCTTTGTGAAAAAACAAAATACAAAACATAAAACACTTAAATCAGTTAAGCAACTACACGAACTACTCTTTCCTCTCGGCAATAAGCTAGTTACACGAAAAAAACCCTCCAGCAACTTCAAGAGTTAGATTCAAACTAATTCAATATGTAACTAACAACATTTGAGTGTTATATTATTATTATTAATATATTGAACAAATAATTACCAGATTTGTCTTCTTTGATGGATTTATTAATTCAATAAATAGTTGTTCGGCATCTATTAGACATGACAAAGAACAAACTATCGACCAAGACATTGCCCTTGCCTTCAAGAAGCAGAGTATATCCATTTATTTTGAGGTCTTGCTAGCATGAAATACAAAACAAAGCAGGACACAATTTGATCTGCCTATTCTTTCATGCTCTCAAACCAACCCCTGCACACACACACACACACACACACACACACACACACACACACACTACACCATACCGATAGCATTGATTAAGAATGGACCTCGCACTGTTATTGACCTCAGTACTAAATCACCTTTTCTCATCTATTTTGTGCTCCAAATGTTGGTTAGGTCTTTATTTTCCCAAATCTGACCTTAAGGCTCATTTTTCCATAGTCACATTTTTTTCTGCGTTCAACTTGTGACATGGATTTTGATTCCTCCTGAGCAACGTCACTTCAGCTTGTCTTGGATAAACATTTCGCTCCATCTGATCTGGGGTTCAGAGCCTATGTGTCAGGAGAGAGGAACAACCCGCCCCCGCCGACCATGGTACTACATGCTCCCATCTAACAGCCCACATTTCAAAGGAGAAATGTACAAATCTCAGAAAAAGGGTAAAACATGAAACACAAATCAAGAGCCTACTTGTTCTGTGGCATTTTACAATCACACACATTTAAAATAGTGACTAAAAACAAAGGGACCGGAGGTGCGCTGTCTCACGACACCACCTCATCAGTTGCCACCGCATCAGCTGGAGTCTCCATTCCCTTCTGTATCATTTTAATCTCTTTTTGACCTGATTTCGTAGCTGATTCCCAGGCAGATGGTACATTATTTAGGGGCCTTAAGAGATCCTTTTCCAGTCTTACCAATGGCTGGGAAACTCTTCTTGAAGATGTCATTTAGTGTCTGCTTTTTAAACCAAGTTTATGAAAATGTGACATTTGTTAGGTTGGTTTTATTGATTCTAGAATTATTTAGAGTGTTAAGTATATGGCAGGCTCTGTATACCATCGCTGGTGATATAATAGCCAGCAAGGCCGCTGTGATCCCTTCTTTTAGAAAGCTTACTATCTGGTGGTAAAGAAGTATCCCAAGAATGGATGGACAGGCACCACATGTACTCACCAGCCAATTGGTATTAGCTGATCAACACCTAAGTGG
>CAUYRT010022708.1:0-141113 GCA_963574885.1 Lepilemur ruficaudatus
GCCAATTAATTTCTTTCTTTCTATTTATAGTAGAGACGGGGTCTCACTCTTGCTCAGGCTGGTTTCGAACTCCTGACCTTGAGCGATCCGCCCGCCTCAGCCTCCCAGAGTGCTAGGATTACAGGCGTGAGCCACTGCGCCCAGCCTAGTCACACTTTATTAATTAAAATGTTCTATGCCATGAAAACAATCAAATTTCCTTGTCAATTGCATCATTAAAAGTCTAATTTAGGTCTGAAGTAGTGGCTCACACCTGTAATCCTAGCACTTTGGGAGGCCGAGGAGGGAGGATTGTTTGAGCTCAGGAGTTTGAGCAGAAGCAAGACCCTGTGTCTCTACAAAGAATAGAAAATCTAGCCAGGTATGGAGGCATGTGCCTATAGTCCCTGCTACTTGGGAGGCTGAAGCAAGAGGATCACTTTAGCCCAGGAGTCTGAGCTTGCAAGTGAGCTGTGATGATGCCACTGCACTCTACTCCAGGTGACAAAGTGAGACCTTGTCTCAAAAAAAAAAAAAAAAAAATAGCTCATGCTTGTAGTCCCAGCACTTTGGGAGGCTGAGGCAGGAGGATCACTTTAGGACAGGAATCTGAGACCAGCCTGGGCAGATACCACCCCATCTCTACAAATAATAAAAAAATAACCAAGGCATGGTAGCATGCACCTGTAGTCTCAGCTTCTGTGAAGGCTGAAACAGGAGGATCACTTGAGCCCAGGAATTTGAGGTATTAGTGAGCTATGATTGTGCCACTGCACTCCAGACTGGATGAAAGAGTGAGACTCTAACTCAGGAAAAAAAATTTTAAAAAGCCTATATATGATCAATCACTATTCTTGTTGGACTTACGTAAATAATTAGAACAAGTTTAATGACACTAGACCTACTCTGAACATGAATTAGTCTTAGTACAATTATCTTTGGTAGAAATGGAGGTAGCTGTAGAGTGATGAACTGTGGTCTCATCACTTTTCTCATGTAGGCTTATGCAGAACCCACCATATAGTATGATTTCAACAAATATTTATTGAAAAGGAAAAACATATTTAAAAGGAAAAAGAGTGACCCATTGTGGTATAAAATATATGTATTTGATCTTTGTCCCCAATTCTGGCATAGAGGTCCTAAAATCCTTGGTTATTTCCTGAGTGATAGGAATGGTTTTTGTTATTCATAAAGAGCACTTGAATTTACCCTAATGAGGTAACTTACAGTGAATCCCTTAGACAGTCTAGAGCTGAGGTCGTGGCCCTCATCCCCCAGCACAGCCTGCTCCACCACACCCCCCAAATTGAAAATTGTTTCCTATGAAACTTAAGAACGGGGCCTCACTGCAGGAGGTGAGCAGCAGGCAGTGAGAGAAGCTTCATTTACAGCCGATCACCGCTGCTCACATCACTGCCTGAGCTCTGCCTCCCCCACCCTCATATCCATTGAAAAATTTAATTAGCTTTTAATTGTTCAGCTCTCTTAGCTGCCAGTTATGATAGTTCTCTTAACAGGAAGTGTTTTTTTTCCTCAAGACAGCAGTGATTTGATGTCACCTAATACCTATGAAAATAGGTCTGTTAATTGCCTTTGAGGCTGGGGGAGTCTCTTTATTTAAATTTATGGGCTTGATGTAGAGGATTTCATACAAACTAGTCACCTGTCAGGACACATGCTATGGGGCTAAAAGAAAATGAGGTTCCTTCAATATCTCAGGAAACTTCCAAACCAGACTGTATAGTAAGGATAGTTTTAAGCAATACCAAATATTTCTTGTTGTGGGAGTAATGCTATTTGAACTTTGTATATAAAATACATTTTGACTCCTTACTCTACAGGCTTCATGACGGTCTTTTAGTTCTCACTTCCTATTAAAATTGTGGATAAAAAACACATTCCTCTAGTGTTGAAAAATTCATTGCAGTAAAAACAGATTAATCTTTTACATTGTTTTATACCTGTAGCATAAGTAACAGAAGTCATTCTCTTTATTTTAAATATATGGTTCTCTTGAGCCTTTTTTTGGACAAAGTATACAATTTTGATAATAGATGCCTATAGCACTTATCATAATTAAACAGAAAGGAACAATGATTTTGTCAATTGTATTTTATCAGAATATCTCCCATGAGAAAAGGTGGTATTTTATAGGTTATTCAATTGGGGGGACATGAATACCCTTAATTAACATGTACTATTCTTGTTACTGTGTGGTAGGACAACTTAACAAAGGGCACAACTTAAAAATCATTTTTAAAAAACCTGGAATACTCACATACCACTATGAGTACTGATTCCAACCCACCAGAACCAACACCTCCAAATAAAGTCCTATTAATTAAGTTCTTGGATAAAAGAAGAGAACATTGGAGATTTCTAGGAAAATGAACTGAAAACAAACATATTCTGCCCCAGAATATAAGAACACACTAATAAGTATTTCCTATGCTTACTGCTAATGTATCTCGTAATAAACTACAAAAAATTAATGAAACACAAACTGATTATGATTAGGCAGTAAATGACCAAGGTAAGGACCTGGTCTATGTAATAAAAGTTGGCAGAGATCCTATTATTAAAATAATAATTATCCACTACAATTTAGCATTGTCTAAGAAATTCAGAAGTGTTTAAAGATAAAATGTGCCAAGAAATATGCAGTCAAAATGCCAAAAAATTTACTGCATTAAGTTAACCTTCTCTATTAAGGGAAATTTCTTTTTCTATTTTTAACCAGTTTTGAAATGAAGATTTACTAGCAAATGTTCTCTACAAAAAAAGCTGAATAAATACTGTCTTTCAACTGAAAACGTTCCCCTAAATTTCTTATAATAAAAATTACCAAAAATAGAATATAAGAAGAAAGAATAATTATTATTATCAACTTACAGTAAGGAAGAGTTGGATGAGAAGTCATTCTTCTAACATTATTAATGGCTTTCTTAATCATCTGGTAAAAAAAGAAAAATTATTGTATAATCACAATAAAAAGTAGGATTAAAAATTTGAATTGTGACAGGAAATTCAGACAACATTTATTTATTTAGTTTTATGTGATTGCATAACTACCATTATGGGTACTAAAAACATAATACACATGACAACAGAAATTTAATAGTGCAGCTTTTACATTTAAGTGTGCATACGTTTTCTGCATTATTGACTACGATATAAGAACAAATTTTCCTCAAGAATTTAGTCTTCCCTTACCACGCAAAGTTTCCATAAAAAAAAAAAAAATGAGTCTTCCCTTTCTTGCCAATTCTTTTCTGATCCCATTAAACTTACTGTAATAGTCCTGAATAGTATAAGGTTAAAAAGACACAAGTATGTGAAAATAAAGGAGAAAATAAACAAAAAATTGAATATATTTTTAATTGATAGTTTGTAACTACTTATTTGCTCATTTTTAAGTCATACTTTGAATAATTTAACTAGCCTATCCAATAAGAGTAAAACAAATCCACAAAATTAAGGAGAAAAATGTATAGAACATTTCCTATTTATACAGTACCATAATTGCAGTTACATGTTATCCTAAGTTTGTATATCAGTCTGAGGTAAATTTTGTTGTTATTCTTTTGGATTTTAAATTGTTCAGTTAGCCTAAGTTGTAGAGAAGGTGGGCAGTTGGTAGGGAGGAAAGAGACTAGGCCAGAGCACTAGTGAGGGATAGAAAAACTGAAAGACACATATGGGTATCTGCCCAAAATGGCAGAAGCTGGTCATAACAAGTATTCATCATTTGAAAAAATGATAGTATTAAAAAACAAAATATAAAAACCTGCTGAATATTACTTTTGTTTATTAAACTTCATGTTTAAATCCCATGTTCATCTTAAAAAAATGCCTAAAGCTTCCTGTCCTTGCTTCTTTTTCTGATTAATGTATCAAAGGAGAACCATGAGTAAAAAAATGCAAAGATAGGTTTAAAAAAGTTTCTGAAAGTGTATGTAGAACATTACAAGACAAGTCATTAACTACTTTAGAAGATCCGTATAAAAAAGAGTAACATTATTCTATTGATCATCTTTTTCTCCAGGGTAGAGCAAGGCAGTCCCAATACTTATGTTCCCAAATTACAATTACCCCAACTAAAAAGCTGTCTTTCTAAGATTTGGACAGGAAGAAAATTCAGTCCTAAAAGGAATGCTGAAGGTAGATTTCTATATTAAAACGCTTTGGAACATAAACAAATTTTTCTGAACACCTACTATATATGTCTAGTATCATTCTAGTTAGGGATCATCAATCTACAAGGTAGGCAGAATCCAAGCTAGCTAAGAGTTTACATTCCAGAGGGGTATAAAAAACCCAACTAAATAATGAATAGATAATTTCAATAACCAGTATGTGCTATAAAGATGATAAAATGAGGAAGGAGGAGGAGGAGAAAAAAGATGATAAAATGAGACAATAAGATATAAGGTGAGTAGGGGTGAAATGGGTAGGGGCAAATGCCTTCATTAGGGAAGCCAGGGAAATCCTGGCATCTGAGTTGAGATGAGAATGGTAAAACAGAGGGAAAGAGCATTTTAAGCAGAAGGCAAGGCAAAGGCTCTAACATGGCAATGAGCTTGATACGTTCAAGACACAGAAAAAGAATCAAATGGAGAATGAAGGGAGATGAGGCTCCAGAGGCAGGCAGAGGTTAAATCTTGCAGGGCCTTAGAGACCATATTAGTGATTTGTTTTCTTACAGTCATATGGGGAAATCTGAAATTTTTAAGGAGGGGAATTACAATCTGAATGATGTTTTAGAAAAGAGTAACTGGCTGCTGTGTAGAAGAGAAGGGCGCAAGAGACCAGCAAGACAGCTGTTACAGGAAGAATTCTATTGTGTCTCTGAAGCTGGACTTTTAAAAAAGGATCTATTATTTATACTCATATCTTTTGTATATTCTCTTTAAGTTCCCTTTAAATAATTACAATATCAGTAAGTTTCACAAATGAATTTTCATTTCCCTTGAATAATTCCTGTGTTGCTTTTCAAATTCAATTTAATCCTTAAAATACTGCTACCTGAAATCATTAAACTAAGGGGAAAGAAGAGGCTTTAAAACAAGGTCTACCACAAATTCAACACAGTGACCTGAGTTGAATCACTTGACCTTGCCAGATCTCAAGCTTCATCTGAAGAATGATTAAGTAGGAGTAAACAGCTATAATAGACATTTCAAAAGAATTATAAGGTTTATCACCTATAACGATATCGCATTAAGTAAAAAAATTATAAGGTATTATTAAAGATGATTGAGCCTTTACTTGAATAATTACTCATACTAATTAATGAAAAATAATTTATTTTTGGCCAAAGGAGCACTCTCCAGGACTGCTGAAATTTTTACAAACCCTAACACCTAGAAAGCCATTGAAAAATTCATGGTGCTGGGTTTCTTTGATTCTATGTATAAATTTCTATACCTTAAGTATCAAAAAAGGAAACTTTTGGAAACATAAATATGGATCACATATTACATAATTAGGTTCAAAGAGCTTCTCCATCACTACAGAAAAACTGTTTCGGTTCATCTGTATATTATATTTTGCTTAATCTTTAAAAAATTTACATTGTTTTTGTTAAAAAAGAATAATATATTTGTCTCAGTATTGAAAAAAATAAAGGTCATACTTAATGTGGACACAGTTGTTAACTAATATCCAATAAAAGATATTATCTAGACCAGGAGTTAGCAAATCTGCTTTTATAAAGGACTGGACCGTAAGTGTCTTGGGCTTTATGGGCATATGGTGTCTGTTGCAGATTCTCAATTCTGCCACTGTAGCATGAATGCAGCCACAGACAAAACACAAACCAATGAATATGGCTGTGTTCCTATAAAACTTTATTTATAAATAGATACTTAAATTGCATTTCATATAATTTTCATATGCCAAAAAATACTATGATTTTTTTTTTTTTTTTCAGAAAGTCTCACTCGGTTGCCCAGGCAAGAGTGCTGCAGTGTCAGCCTAGCTCACTGAGGTCTCAAACTCCTGGGCTCAAGTGATCCTCCTGGCCTCAGCCTCCTAAGGAGCTGGGACTACAGGTGCAGGCCATACTCGGCTAATTATTCTATTTTTAGTGGAGACAGGGTCTCACTCTTGGTCAGGCTGGTCTCAAACTCCTGAGCTTAAGCAATCCTCCCACCTCGGCCTCCTAGAGGACTAGGATTACAGACGTGAGCCACTGCATCTGGCCTTTGTTACTCTTTCAAATGAAAACATACTATTCTTCATGATCAAAATTTATGATTTCTAGCAAGGAAGGCTTACTAAAAATTTAATAATTAAAAAAATGATGTAAATCATCCTTTATCCTAACCCTTATACCTAGAGGGAAAAATAGAACAGTTAGACACAAACTTAAACATTTTTACATACCACAGATGCTCCTCTGCCAGTCTGTGTACTACCAAGCCAAGGCATGTTGATTGGAGTCCCAGGATTGCTATGCGTATATGGGGTTGTACCTTGTACCGCTGTTAAATCATCACGAGCATGTATAACCAAGAAATCTTCTGATCTACAAAGAAATGTCAACCAGAATGAAAACAACCCATCAGTTCCTTATTTCTTTTTATACTCGAAAGCTCTAACATCTGAATTTATATTTCCCTTTAAAATTAATTTTTTTCAGCTCTTACTTCTAACTCACAATGACTTCATACCTGAACAATTTTCATTCCCTTTGCTTACTCTCTTCTGACTCTCAATTCCCTTTAAAGTGCCTGCCTCCCCTTGCTTACACTCAGCACATCGACTTCTACTCTGCTTATAATTTAGGAGTATTCCTTTAAAAAATCTTTTGAAAGTCATACTTCAGCAGATATAACCATTTGTATTGCAACATTACTGAATAAAAACAAAGTATAAAGTTACCCTTTGGTTTCCATTTCTGTATCATCATCTACCCAAGTATAGACCTGTGTAGCAAGAATTCCAGAAACATCTAATTCTTGAACATCATGGCTGGAAGCGATTGCTATGCAGTTTCTATTTGCCTGAAAAATAAATCATACAGTAATTTTAAAATAAATAACAAAAACTGTTATATAAACTACTTTTGAAAAGAACAATTACAAAATAACCTCAAGAAATGATAACTAAAGTACAGAATATATAGCATTCTTATAAATACTTTATATTAATTTTATAAATTAATTTTTTAGTGAAATAATCATAAGCTTGAGCTTGGAGATATGTTTATGTTCTAAGAAAAGTATACCCAGCAGAAAGCCAACTATAAACGGCAACACATGTACTACTTTATCTCTTCTCCCAGGACTCTCTCTGTAGTTTGCTAGAATGCTATGACCTCCCTAAGGTCTGTACAACTGAGAAACGTGGAGGAAGCTGCTAAAGAAGATAGGAGCCCTGGAAGGTAGAGAAAGGTGAAGGAGATAAGGAACTCCAAAGTAATAGCATAATTGTTAATTATTCAAATAAAATAATATCACTTTCTCCTAAAGCCTTTCAATCTTAGGCAAGAAAAATAGAAGTGGGAAAGATTCATAGAGAAAAGGTGCAGGGGGCAGGAAAATAGTGAGAGAAGTATGCCAGAAGACATCATAAATGAAAAGTTGGTCAGATTAAATGATGTAAATGTTTAAATGTCCATAAATTAAAAATGTACATCTCTGAAAAGAGAAAACAGGAAGAAATAATAGCAAAGAAAAAATAGGATTAATATTACCAGTATATAAAATTCTAATACAAAGTAGTAAGAAAAAGCTGAAACCCAAAGAGAAAAGGAAAAAGGATATAACTAGACTGTTGTGACAAAATTTTGCCTGTCTCATGAGTCACTGATTGCCCTTTGTTCTGCATGATCATTTTCAGGATGTTTGTGTAACTATAGTAACTCTCTCCAGAGCAAATGGCAGGTATGCTTACTCTCCATTAGAAAAGAATTAGGTTCCCTAAACTCAGTGATCCTCTCCTGTAATGTACCTACTATGTGTGCAGGTATCATCTGACCTTCCTGTCACTCTGCAGGAATTGTAGTTCAGAAAACCAGTGTAAAATGATGAATTTCTGGCTATTGCTCTTGCTATTAGAAATAAACTAGCCTTTGTCTGTAACCCAGGAGTCTTGTGTCTTCTATCAGCATCCATTAAACTGTGAAAGCTAACTTGTTAGATTGAATTTAAGGTTAAATTTCAGACCCTTCATAGTTCTTGACAGAGACAGTTCCCAATTAAACAAATATGAAAAAGTACAATCCTCTCTCTCTCTCTCTCTCTCTCTCTCTCGTCTTGCTCTGTTGCCTGCGCTACAGTGCCATGGCGTCAGCATACCTCACAGAAACCTCAAACCCTTGGGCTCAAGCGATCCTTCTGCCTCAGCCTTCTGAGTAGCTGGGATTACAGGCATGTGCCACCATACCCAGCTGATTTTTTCTATTAATTTTTAGCTGTCCATCTAATTTCTTTCTATTTTTGGTATAGACGGAGTCTCACTCTTGCTCAGGCTGGTCTCAAACAACTGAGCTCAAACGATCCACTCGCCTGGGCCTCCCTGAGTGCTAGGATTATAGGAGTAAGCCACCGCGCCTGGCCTTTAATGGCATTTTTAACAAATGCAATTTATAGTCTGGGCAACAGTGAGATCTCTTTGGAGTTGATTTTAAGTCAGCTACCAGAAAATCTTATGCCAGGCGCAGTCGCTCACGTATGTAATTCTAGCACTCTGGGAGGCTAAGACGTGAGGATTGCTTGAGCTCAGGAGTTTGAGACCAGCCTGAACAATAATAGCAAGACCCTATCTTTACTAAAAATAGTAAAATTAGCTGGGTATCATGGCCTGTGCCTGCAGTCCCAGCTACTCGGGAGGCTCAGGCAGGAGGATTGCTTGAAGGAGTTTGAGGTTGCAATGAGCTATGATGATGCCACTGTCCTTTAACTGAGGCAACAGAGACTCTGTCTCAAAAAAATAAAAAACAATTTAAAGAAAAAGGTATTTCTCAGCTACAAATTTAGCAAGGATATAAGAAATACCAAATCTAGAGAAACAAATATTGAACAGCTATACTCAGACACAGTGAACTGAAGACTTTATATATGTGGATAACTGTTTGTTACTAGTTATTGATATACATCCCCCCAAAAGAAAAAAAACTAGTGTTTTTTTGGTAGCACAGAATATTTAAAATCATATTTTCTTTGGGAGAAGGCAGGTAACATAGGGTATAGACAACAATTTTGTAGGTGACTTCTATATACCATGCTATACAGATATAACAACTGGCTGGGGGGCTGATTCCAGATTTGCCTGCCTCAAACTAAACTCGTTGTTGTTTAAGGGTGTCTATGAGGGAAATGAAATAAGGGATACACGGAGATATGAGACAAGAATAAAAAAGGACTATCTAGGAGGAATCAAAGAGAAGACAGATATAGCACAAGAAGATGGACAACTAACTGGTAAAACGATCACTGAAGGGGTAATTTCTTTGTCTGTGACATTTCCCAGTATATCTGGGAATTCAGAATATACATCTGTATAACATTTTAAAATTATTTTAAAATTAGGAACACATGAAAATCATATATATGTATTTCCTTTAAGTATACTTTAGGAATACATGAAGAAAGATCCATATATCCTTTAAGTTAATGGAATGAAAAGGAAACAAAAGACTAACCAGAAGTCACTACAAACTATATAGTAATGCAACTAGGGCAGATAATAGGGGAAAATGACTAGGACAAATTTTAACCTTGGACTACTGTATCTAAGGCCACCTCTTCTTCTTCTTCTCTCTTTTTTTTTTTTTGAGACAGTCTCACTCTGTTGCCCGGGCTAGAGCGCTGTGGTGTCAGCCTAGCTCACAGCAACCTCGAACTCCTGGGCTCAAGCGATTCTCCTGCCTCAGCCTCCCGAGTAGCTGGGACTACAGGCATGCGCCACCATGCCTGGTTTGGCCACCTCTTCTATTTGGAGCTTACAGACATCTATAAGGAGGATGTTAAGTAGAAATCAAAGAAATACAAAGAAAATACACTAGTTGGGCAGGTACTGGAAGTTTAATTCAAAAATGGATAATTTCTGAGTAACATATAAGCTTAAACTTTATCAAATATTAGGAATCACATTCAACATATTCATAAGGAACATAAAAAACCTTTTCTGTGAGTTAACTGTTATAATGTATTATATAAATTCAAAAGCTACTGCATATATAAATACTTGATACTTCTGTGTAGTAACAAAGCATTACATATTTATCAGCTACATATCCCAAGTCATATAAGAAAATTACATTGTCCAATAAAATAATCCATATAAAATAAAATAATTTATTCAAATTATAATTTAAGGAATGGGAAGTAGCTTTGGGAAAGAGAAATACTAATCCTGAGTAAACTAATAAAATAAAAGATATTCTTCAACTATGATAGTTAATAATCTAACAAATGGAAAATGTCTATGTACTTACTTTATTAACAGCAAAGGCAGTAATGATATCAGATTCTTTATGAATAATTCTTGCTTTACCTCCAGGATATCCCAAATCTGCTTCTATCTAAATGGAAGGAAATAAAATATAAGAATATACTGATTTTAGTAATAGAACCAATAACATATACCAATCATTTAGTACTTGCATAACACATTAAGAAACTTTTTAGACATTTTAATTCCAAAGGTACTATTATATATGCTAATTATCTCTAAAACAAAATGTATTTGACAAGAACTTAAAATTTTTTCAAACTTGTTTGTCACATATAAAAAGACACCTGATAACAATATATAGCTTTAACTGGTTATCCTACCCAGCTAAACTGGATTAAGACATTAAAGGATCAAGACATTTCTAATTATTAAGACATTTCTAATTATTAAGGACTTATTTACCAAGTTTCTTAGTATTATAATTCTTTAATAATGGCATATAAATATTAAATGGTCAGATGGTCAATATTTTAGGTTTTGTAGGTCACAAAGGATCACCACTGCATATTCTTCTTTCTTTCCCAAACCCTTTAAAAATGTCAAGACCATTCTTAGCTCATGGCCTATACAAAAACGGTGGGATTTGCCCAGCTGGCTGGAGTTTACTGAGTTCTAGTCTAAAACAACTTCCAATTTATATAAGAGAAACCTGAACCCCTAAAAGGCACAGTAACTCCCTAAAGTCAGTAATCATTTCGGACTTGAATAAATCATAATTCAATGTACTTTGCATGAGACAAATATTTAACCTGCTGTTTACTCCAGAGAAGGTACATACAACATCTTTGAACTTAGAAGAGAATACTACATAAAGCCAACAATTAATAAAATAAACAGAAGTTGAAAAGAAGAGGCAATTATTAAGAGTTGGAAATGTTGCTTAATGTAGGACATTATTTCATTTTATTTTGTCCTCTCTAACATTCAAACTTAAAATGAAATAGTTTTACACAGTTCATTGTGAAATGTAGAAATTATTTATTTAAATTAGCATAAATTTACTTCCTACTAAATCTAGATAAAAATATAACCAATGCCTGCCAACTGACCACAGAATTGGCCAGAGTTAGCAGTCTTTTTAAAAATGGCAACTAAGATAACTATTTAATTGCAGAGTTTAGAAATTTATAACACAATCAAAATACTCCTATGCAAACAAAAATCATAGTCACCAGATATAAAGGTGTCAAATATGTTCTGATCTTAAAATGTAATTCACAAACGAAATTCAGTGTTTGCCGAACATCTGGCTGACTTGAAGTTCAACTTGTCTTCCAAGGAGAATCTTAGCTCTGGCTACTAAAGACAATCATCCACTAAGTATGTACAAGCCAAATTTCATAATTTTATGACAAAACTCCAACTTACCCACCAATCTGCCTGGTATCTGAAGTATACTAAGCTTCCATTACTAGGTTTTGAATTGGTGGCAGAGACAGATGATAGTTCCTGCTAGAGGACAAGAATGTATTCCCATATTGAGGAAGCTTTTTTGCAGTTGATGCCTATAACAACTTTCCTCCCATACATGTAAAGTTTGAAAAAGCTTCCAAGGTGAACTGATAAGTTTCCCCTATCCAACCAGGAACCAGCCAACATCATACTGAATGGGGAAAAGTTGAAAGCATTTCTCTTAAGAACTGAAAGAAGACAAGGGTTCCCACTGTCACTACTTCTATTCAACATAGTATTGGAAGTCCTAGCGAGAGCAATCAGGCAAGAGGAAGAAATAAAAGGCATCCGTATCAGGAAAGAGGAGGTCAAACTATCCCTGTCTGATGATAATATAATCTTGTATCTAGAAAACCCTAAAGAATCCTCCAAAAGATTCCTGGAATTGATTAATAAATTCAGAAAAGTGTCAGGTTACAAAATCAATGTATACAAATCAGTAGCATTTCTAGATACTAATCACAGTCAACCAGAAAGCCAAAGCAAGGACTTAATACCATTCACAATAGCTACAAAGAAAATAAAATACCTAGGAATATATTTAACCAAGGAAGTGAACAATCTCGACAAGGAAACTATAAAACACCAGTGAAAGAAATTGCAAATAATGCAAACAAATGGAAAAACATCCCCTGCTCAAGGATTGGTAGAATCAACATTGTTAAAATGTCCATACTGCCCAAAGTGATTTACAGATTCAACAAGATTTCCATTAAAATGCCAGTATCATATTTCACAGATCTAGAAAAAAATAATCCTAAGCTTCATTTGAAACCAAAAAAGAGCCCAAACAGCCAAAGCAATCTTAAGTAAAAAGAACAAATCTGGAGGCATCGCATTGCCAGACTCCAAGTTATACTACAAGGCTATAATAACCAAATCAGCATGATACTGGTATAAAAGTAGAGATACAGACCAATGGAACAGAGAATAGAGAACCTAGACATAAAACCATCTACCCACAGCCAGCTGATCTTCAACAAAGCAGAAAACAGCATATACTGGGGAAAGGAAGCCTTACTCAATAAGTGGTGCTGGGAAAATTGGTTACCCAAATGCAGAAGAATGGAACAAGACCCCTATCTCTTGTCATGTACAAAAATTAATTCAAGATGGATAAAAGATTTAAATGTAAGGCATGAAACCACAAAAATTCTAGAAGAAAATATAGGAAAAACTCTTCTAGACATCGGTGTAGGCAAAGAATTTATGACTAAGACCCCAAAGGCAAATACAGCAATAACAAAAATAAATAAATAGAATTGAATTAAATCAGAAAGCTTCTGTACAGCAAGGGAAATAATCAACAGAGTAAACAGACAACTTACAGAAGGGAAGAAAATATTTGCAAACTACACGTCTCACGAAGGATTGATACTCATAACCTACAAATAACTCAAACAAATCAGGAAGAAAAAAGCTAACCCCATCTAAAAATGTCCAAAAGACATGAATAGAAGTTTTTCAAAAGAAGATAGATAAATGACCTAAAAATATATGAAAAAATGCTCAACATCACTAATCATCGGGGAAATGAAAATTAAAACCACAATGAAATACCACCTTACCCCTGTCAGAATGGGAATTATTTAAAAGTCCAAAAACAACAGATGCTGGCATGGATGCAGAGAGAAAGGAACACTTACACACCATTGGTGGGTGAAAATTAGTACAACCTCTATGGAAAACAGTATGGCAATTCCTCAGGGAAATGGAGACCTACCATTCGATCCAGCAATCCCACCACTGAGTACGTACCCAAAGGAAACGAAGTCTTCATAAAAAAGCCACTTGCATTCAAAAGTTTATTGCAGTACAATTCAGAATTGCAAAGATGTGGAATCAACCTAAGTGCCCATCAATTCATAAATGGATAAAGAATATGTGGTGAATATATATACCATGCAGTATTACTCAGCCATAAAAAGGAATGAAATAATGTTGTTTGCAGCAACTTGGATGGAACTGGAGCCCATTATCCCAAGTATCTCAAGAATGGAAAAACAAACACCACATGTATTCTTTAATAATTTGTAACTAATTGATGGGCACATATGGGCATAGAGACAAGTAAATACTGGGAAGGAAGGAAAGGAAAGAGGGTAGGTTAAAAACCTACCTGACAGGTACAATGAACACTATTCACATGATGGGCACACTTATAGCCCTGACTAAAGCATCATAAAAGCTATCCATGTAACAAAAACATGTGTGCCCCCTTAATTAATATTTTGAAATTAAAAAAACAAACACACACAAAAAAACACAGGACTGAAAATTCTAGTGAGTGTAATGGGAAAAAAAAAGAAAGAAATCAACTTTGATAAGAAAGGATAAATTTGAAGGACTTATACTACTTGACTCCAAGATTTATCATAAAGTTATGATAATCAATACAGGAGTTATTAGCATAAAGACAGAGGGAGCTATGGACCAAAATACAGATTCCAGAGACAGACCTACACATCTGTGTCAATCGATTTTTGAAAAGGGGAAAAAGGAAATTTAGTGGAAGAAAGGATAATCTTTTTAAGAAATAGTGCTGAAACAATTGATATAAAGATGCAAAAAAACAAAAAAGGAACTAAGATCCATACTTCACATCATATTAAAAAATTAACACTTATAGACTTAATTGTAACACTAAAACTATAAAGAATCTAGAATAAAACAGGAAAAAAATCTTTGTGCTCTTAGGCTAGGCAAAGACTTCTCAGATGTAACACCAAAAAGAAAATGCATAAATAGAACAAACTGATATATTAGACCTCATCAAAATTAAGAACTTTTGCACTTCAAAAGACATTGTAAAGAGACTGAAAAGACAAGCCATAGCCTAAGAGAAAATATGGAGAAATAACATATCTGATAAAGGACTTTTATCCAGAATATATAAAGAACTGTTAAAACTCAATCAAGGAAACAAGAACATAATAAAAAAAATAAACACAAGATTGGAAAAGACACTTCACCCTAAAAGATATATAAATGGTAAATAAGCACATAAGATATGAATCAATGCAAATTAAAACCACAATCAACCACCATTACACACCCACTAAAATGGCTAAAATGAAGAAGTTGATTATACCAAGTGTTGGTGAGAATATGAAGCAACTGGAATTTCATACACTGCTTGCTGACAATGTATAAATGGCACCATCACCTTGGAAAACATTTGAACAGTTCTTCAAAAAGTTAAACATGCACCTACCATGTGACCCAGTCTTTCCACTCCTAAACATTTACAGAGGAGAAATGAATGTACACGTCCATATAGATTTGTATGTGAATGTTCAAAGCAGCCTTATTTGAAATAGCTCCAAAATGGAATCAGCTGGAGTGTTCATCAACAAGTAAATGGATGGACAAACTATGGTATAACCCATACAATGTAATAGGCATCAGCAATAAAAAGGAATGAACTACTGGAACATGTTAATACAACATAGAGGGATCTCAAAACAATTATGTTAAGTGAAAGGACATAGGTCAAAACTAAAAATAACACATGATTCCATTTATGTAAAATTCCAGAAAACAGAAATTAATCTATAATGTCAGGAAACAGATAGGTGGTTGCTTAAGGAAGAAAAAGTCACAGGCAGGAGGAAACGAGCAAGGGAGGGAGTAAATTTCAGGGTGTAATGGATACATCCATCATCATGATTGTGGGGATGGCTTCAGGAGTTTATACATATGCCAAAATTGATTAAGCTGGACACTGCAAATATGTGCAGTTATTTTAGGCCAGGCATAACTAATAAAGATTTTTTTTTAAGTATAGCAGAGGGCTTGGAAAATGCTGGCTAAAATTCATATGATGGTAACAACAACAAAAGATTGCATTTTAATGTAGAATGGAGATGACTATAGAAACACAGCATTACGATTGTTAACATTTTATGAACAGAATGAAAAGAAAAATCTTTGGATGAGAATTCCTTATAATGTGTAGATGGTAGTAAGTAAACATTACCCAGACAAGGAAAGTTGTTAACTGATTAAAAGTTTGAATTATATTCCCTGAAACCTCCCAAAGCCATTGGAAAATTTCAAAAGGACCATATATATTTATTTTGTCAAGATTTTAGTTATAATATACACCTGCTATCAAATCAGTTTTTTCAATTAATTGCATAGAGAATTATTTCTCCTATTTTACCAAGTGATTCCTGTGGGGAAGAATAAGAGGTAAAATTAGTGGCCTTAAAAAAAACTACTGAAAAAATTTTCCCCTAAAAATCATTGCTGAAATTGTCTTAAATATAGAATATGAGTTAAATATACACCTAATAAAGTCACATTTGAATGTGTGATCATGGAACATCTAGAAGTTAGTTCATGATTGTACAAATGCTCATCCTTTGTGCTTTGGTTTTTAAGTACCATGTATAAGGCATGGTTCTATACACTATTCCTACCAGCAAAATAAATGCTATATAATAGTATTTGCCATATTTTTAGAAGTTAATATCATAGAAGAGAATTTTCTTCAAAAATGATACTTGCAAAAATGGAACAATACTACTATGCTTCTATAATTGCCATTGTAATTACATTTATTAAGAAATTTAGTTGTATTTACTCAGAAAAATTTGTAGCCAAAACAAGATACATTCAACTCCCTTTAAAATTGCATTCTCTTATTTAACAAAACAGAAACCATTTTTTACAATTGCAATATTTAAGTTATTAAAATGAGAATAATTTGAGGGAGCAATACTTTAATTCCATTGGAATCAGAGTCCGGTCCAGAACTAAAATGCAAATACTTTATTTTTGTGAAAGAATGCAATTTCTAATTTCAGTTGAATGATATTTGTACCTTATTGATGTTTGGCTCCTCCATCATAGAATTTTTGATGGTTTCATTGTTGTCCTCTAATGACTTCATCAAGAAAGAATAACCACATGACAAAGAATAAAGATGAGATATAACATGCAAAAACACTGGGGATATATTTTAAAATTATATTTTTAACCAAATCTACTAGAGAACACTGGACTGAGCTAGTATTCTTAAATTTCATATACCTTAAAAGAAGAATGTGTGAGGGAGCATGGTTAGGGAATAGGGAAAACTTACTCCACAAAACTCGTTAGTTACCACTATAAATTTTATTCTACCTCCTGAGAAATTTCTACTCAACTTATTTTGAAATGTTTACGTTAAAAGCAAGATTGAGCATGAAGTACTTTATACTAAAAAATTCAGATCTACTGGTGCCAGAGTACTATCAACTGAAAATTAAAGTAGAAATGTTCTCTTACATACTACTATGTATTATATCTCAAGATATCTGATCCTTCAGGCAAACTTCCTGATTAGAAACTTTCAATTTCTACATTTCTAATCTTCTTTCTCCTGACTTAGTCACACAGTCAATAGATTACTTGGAGGCACACATCCTTCCTAAAAGGGAATCTGGCACATGTTAAAGAAAGTTGTTTCAACACCTGTAGTTATTCTTAAGAAATAAAACAGAAAAAGGAATTAGGGACAAAGACGGCAGCTATCAAATCCCAATTTTTAAGTGGGAATGACTTAGTCTATTTGCAATCATCTGTACTTAATTTCCAAATAATTACAGATAGAGAAGACATTCTGTTTTAAAATGAATGCACCAGTAAACTACACTATATAGGAATAGAAAAGATCTGAGAATACATAAGGATGTTATGGCCAGATGAAGAAACTATAAAATTTCATTTTCAAACACACAGAGGAATAAAGAAATGGCAGCAATCTCAAAATATTCTCCCCATCAATCCCATGCAAAATATAGGACTTGTATATATCTATCTCCTAACCATTTGGAAAGTCACAGTGACTTGGACTCAAATATTTTAGTGTAATCATTTTATAAAAATAAGAGATCGAAGGTAATTTTGTTAATACTCAAAACAGGCTAGTCAACTGTCCAGTAAAGATTAATTTTATATCAACTCTATAAACTTAAGATTCTATTTAATTCCATCCAACTTATATATTATTCTATAAAATTTTTTTTTCATATTCCCTTTATCAAAAAGTCACCATTTTTATGAGTATCACCAGCAAGAATAAAACAAATTAACAGCAACAAATTTCTAATAACTACCATTAATTGTGCCACGGTCTAAATAAGTTGAATCTATTGATCAAAACATCAGAGTAGGGGGTATTATAGTCATTTTGCAGGCAAAGAAACTAAAACTCAGAGAAAATATTTAGCTTACTGATAGTTACAAAGCTATTAGTACAATACTTACATGCATGCCTTTGATTAAGATAATTACAATAAAAATTAAAAAATTTTCTTAAGATTTCATACAACTCCAAACAAAACTAAGAATAAAATACAGAAATCTTAAAACACATAGCTGTACTCATTATCTTCTATCCTTATGTACTCTCACTTAATTATACTACTTTATTTCCTTAATAATTCTATTCCTGAATAAACTACACAAACTAATGGTTCAATAGTTTTTGTTTTGTTTTGTTTTCAGAACTATTTCCTAAATACACTACACATATCAGCGTATAAAAATAAACTTTTACTTTTATAACATTAATCAAATATGGCCATGATTTTTAAAAAACAATTTTTACTCGAAATTATTATTCCAAATTTGCATATTCATATTAGGTGCACCAAAAATCAAAAATCAAAGAATAAGCAAAGTAAAAATAAAGCAATAGTGCTTTATGTACTACATCAGAATGCTTTAACTTGTATTAAATTATTTGAGGCAAAGATATATTTAAAATAAATAGGCAACATTACCTTACCAGTAAACATATCCTAATTAGTCTTAGACTCTTCCTTAGCACATCCATTGTTAATTTTATTTATCCAAACACTTTCCTGAACTGTTTTAATGGTAACTCAAATAGTAAATATTTAAGACATATTTTACATGAGGTTAAATAAACAAATGAAATATATTCATGTTTGCCTAGATTTCAATGTTATACCAATGTACACATGTCAAAACTCTTCTAAGTCAGCAAGAATATTATACATTGTTTCCTGGGTTGGTCAACATATTTGGTTAGTTGAACATATTTACAAAATCAGGTAAATGGTAAATAATAACACATGTAGTTTCCACTTATAAATTACTGCTTAATTGAGAGACAATGTATATGTAATTTTCCTTTAAGAAAGAAAGGTTAGATATCATCTTGCTTTTTGCTTACATGTCTATTTTGAAGTCATTCTAATTTCTTTATTTCTCCAACTGAAATACTTTGTTTTTTCCTCCCATTTCAAAAACTGTACAAAGCTTGCTTTCAGACTACTTCAGTGCTACCCAAAATGTGGTACACAGACCAGCTGCCAGTTTTGAACTCTTTCTTTGTTACTGGTCCAAGAGAGATAAAGAATCAACTACATCACTATGTCTACTGTTTAGTTCACCTGATATTTTTTTAGTAGCAAAACTTTCTCATGAAGGAAGCAAGATGTTAATTTATATTCAGATGCAAGTTCCCCGTATCATCAAACTGGTACTTTTAGTAGCACTAACTAAATGACAAAAAAAAAAAAAAAAAAAATTATGATACTATCAAGGTACAACCAACCAATTCCAGTGTAATTATAAATTGAGTTTGCAAAATTTCATTTAAAAAAATGTATCTAAAATGTTTTCAATACACAAATCTAGTTTCAATTAAACTTCTCACATAGATCTCTTTTAAACTATCACATGAAAATCGTAAGAAATTTCTACCTTGTCTCCTAAATTGGTGATCATGACAACTCAAAACACAGGAAAGAAGATACAGACTCTTAAACAATCATCTTTTTGAGAAAAAAATCCCAAATACACCTGAATTGATTACTTTATTTAGGAAAATACTGCCCCTCTCCTTTTGAATCACTTTTCTAAGCATTAATCGTATGTTTATGATATAGGAATGTACTTTCAAATATCTGTAAAATGTAACTTATTTTTATGGTTACACGATAACATAAAAGACTTCAATAATAAAATAGCAAACAGATTTTTACTTATACAGACCTCATTTAGACATCGTTTCTTTGTGAATATATTTCTAATAAAGGTTTCCTGAATTTCATCCTGCTTCACCAAGTACTGCCAAAGCCTCTTCACAGACAGTGCCAGATGGTGTTTGGATCTACAGAGAGGCAGTAAATTTAATTATACACATTAGAGATTTCTTATTAACTTGATCACAATTCCTTGGTACTATATGAATATTTAGTATAATAAATTAACTAGAATCAGACCATATGATCTAGGGCAAAAGTAGGCAAGGTTTTTCCTAGAAGATGAGACAGTAAAGATTTTAGGCTTTGTGGACCATATGGTCTCTGTCATGACTACTCAACTCTTCCATTGCACAGGTTAAGTATCCCTCATCCAAAATGCTCGAGACCAGAAGTGTTTTGAATTCATGTTTTTCAGATTTTGGAACATTTGAATATACATAAGCAGATACTTTGGGGATGAGACCCAAGTCTAAACACAAAATTCATTTATAAACATATACATAACCTGAAGGTAATCTTATAAAATATTTTTAATAATTTTGTGCATGAAACAAAGTTTGTGTTAAGTACTTATGTGTGGAATTTTCTACTTGTGGCATCATGTCAGCGTTCAAAGTTTCAAATTTTGGAGAATTTTGGATTTTGGATTTTCAGATTAGGGATGTTCAACCTACAGTGGGAAAGCAGGCATAGGTAATATGCAAATGACATGTATCATTGTGATCCAATAAGATATTATTTACAAAAGCACAAGGAGGGCTGGATTTGGCCCAAGGTGCTGACCATAGTTTGCTAATCCCCAACCCAGGGCCACAGGATCTAACAGAAACAGGAATGCTTCCTAGAAGAGATCTAGAACTGGAGCTACTCAAAGTATTGCCTGTGGACACACACCAGTCTCTGTTACTCTGTTACTGATCAGCAATGAAGTAACAGCTTCTACAAAAGTGAAAATTAACTGTAACACTAGGTAACTCATCTCTCCCTCCTCCTTGCCCACTTCCCCTTACCCCCCCCACAAAAAACAACAAAAAACTTATAATACTAAGCCACTAAATACATTGTTTATTTCGGTTAATATTTTTCATAGCAAGACTTTCTTTTCAGATGAAGCAAGCATTGATTTACTACATTGATTTACCTTTTGATTCAAACTTTTTTTCCTCTTGGACAGCAAAACAATTGCTAACTGGCAATTTTGAATAGCACTGCTCTAGAGCAGGTGCCAATAAACTATGGTTCATAGGCCAAATCTAGTCTATCTCCCATTTTTGAAATTTATTGGACCATAGCCATGCCTACTTGTTTAAACATTTCCTATGGCTGCTTTTACTATATAATGGCAGGGTTGAGTAGTTGTGACAAGGACATACAGTCCGAAAAGCCTAAATTATTTACTGCCTGGACTTTTGCAAGAAAAGTTAGCTAACCTCTAGACTACTGCAGGCATTACACAAAGACACAGATTTGAGTCTAGAACAGCAAATTAAACATAGGCCTTAAAAACATTTTTTCTTGAATATTACCTGACAACATTCTGATTTATTAAAACTCCTACCTTAAAAACAGTATCCATAGGAAAACCTACTTGAAAGGAGTGTTTGTAGGTTCCAGTAGAGCTTTGTGGCGGAGAATTGCGGGACCTGCAGACAAACTCTCTTCAGAGGTATGACTTGCAATGTAGTTTTGAGGTGGCCCACCGAGGATTTCAAGTCGTCGGAGAAGAACTTGTTCCCAACACTGAAGAGTTTTTAGAACCGCATGACAGAGAGGTGAACTAACTGGAAGCTCTAAAAAGGGAAAATATAATTGACCCACATTTATCTTCTGCAGTAAAATGCTATATTCAATTGTAAGAAAGACTGAGTGAAGCTATTAACATACACATTGGCAGGGGAGATGTTGAAGGAGGTACAGGCACAGAAATCCAGTAGATTAAAAAAGGGATGTCATAAATCTGTATAAACATTTCAACATTACTGCTTTTGACTTTCATTTCACATGAAAAATATATTAAACATCATGGAACTATGTGTGGGAGGAAAATTAATTGCTTTAAGCTTTTATATCAGCTCAATATCTACATGGCACATAACTCTAAGATTTATTTAGAAATTAAAAATAATACAAAAAGTTAAAAAAAAAAGTTAAATAATACTTGCCATGAAACTCAGCACTTCTAGTTCTATCCCTCCATACTCTTGAGTCCTAATTCTACTTTCAACTTCTGGCTATTCCTGCTATTTACCTCCCCATATCTAAACAACATGTTTCCATAGTGAGTTCTTGATTCTTCAGTTTTAGTAATAATTTACTGATTTACTACTATAGCATATGAGAATAATCTTCTTTCTCCATCACTCTAATATAGTCTCAAATTTTTTTTTTTTTTTTTTTGAGACAGAGTCTCACTCTGTTGGCCAGGCTAGAGTGCTGTGGCCTCAGCCTAGCTCACGGCAACCTCAAACTCCTGGGCTCAAGCAATCCTTCTGCCTCAGCCTCCTGAATAGCTGGGACTACAGACATGTGCCACCATGCCCGGCTAATTTTTTTCTATATATTTTTAGTTGGCCAATTAATTTCTTTCTATTTTTAGTAGAGACAAGGTCTCACTCTTGCTCAGGCTGGTCTTGAACTCCTGACCTTGAGCGATCCTCCCGCCTTGGCCTCCTAGAGTGCTAGGATTACAGATGGGAGCCACTGCAACCAGTCTCAAAATTTTTTGATTAAATTGGTATTTTAGTGTTTTCATTACATATATGGAAATACAATTCATAGCTGAACCATTTGGTATACTATCATCCTCCTTTCTTTCCTATACAACCTTTTCCTCCTTTGGAGTTAATTGCTAGTTTTTGCACTAGCTTAGTTTTCTGTATGTCTATCATTATTAAATCTCTCAACACTTGGCTAGAGCTATAGAGTCTCAATGTAGTCAATCATATCAGGTTCAGTGCTCCTGATTTTTTGGATGTTCCCTTCCTAACACATTTGCAGATGGTTGGTTTGGTTAAAAGAAACCTATCTTCTACAGTAGAAAGTTACTAAACTTTTTCTCCACTATTTAAACAAATAAAGAACAGCAAATCAAAAGAAATGGCATCCATCAGTTCATCTTAAGATATTTATTACCTGCAAGATCATGACCTGCAAAGGGATAGAAAGTCTTCAAATTGCTGAGCACCAATTGCACCATTGCCAAGCGCATCAATGACCAACTAAAAATAAAGTAACAATGGATCCATTAAAGATTTATATATGGATTTAAAAGAGTACACCACCCTTTGACCCAATAATTCCACTATTAGGAATCTACCCTAAAGATATTCCTCCACAAAAGAATATATGCACACAGTTATTCATCTCAGCATTATATAGCACAAGAGTAGAAATAACCAAATTGTCTATCAGATTATTGTTTGAATAGCTAGTTTTGAACTATGGAATATTAAGGTAACCATAAGGAAGTTCCAGTATGTTTAAATAAAAAGCAAGCTGGAGAATACTATATATGATATGTGACCTTCTGTGCAAGAAAGGAGGGGAAATAAGATTATATATATGCATTTGCTTATTTTTGCAACAGAAGGATAAACCGGAAACTAATAAAAGTTGTTATACGTAGAGGGTGTAGAGAAGGAATTGGGTGGAGGAAATAGAAATATAAGTGAGACTTCTAATTTCACATTTTTATATAGTTTTACTTTAAACAAAGGAATTTCAGCTTCTCATTTATTTCAAGTGGAACACATTTATTTCTTAAAGTATTGGCGTTTTAGTTATTTTTTAACTGTGGTAAAATACACATAACATAAAACTTATTAACCTTTTTTTTTTTTTTTGAGACGGAGTCTTGCTCTGTTGCCAGGACTAAAGTGCAGTGACGTCATCACAGATCACTGGCAACCCCAACTCCTGGGCTCAAGCAATCCTCCTGCCTCAGCCTCCTGAGTAACTGGGACTACAGGCATATAACACCACGCCCAGTTAATTTTTCTATTTTTTGTAGAGATGAGGTCTCACTCTTGCTCAAGTTGGTCTTGAACTTCTGGTCTCAAGCAATCCTCCTGCCTCGGCCTCCCAAAGTGCTAGAATTATAGGTGTGAGCCACCATGCCGAGCTTATTTTAACTATTTTTAAGTACACAGATCAATAACATTAAATACATTCACACTGTTCTGCAATCATCACTACCCATCCATCTCCAGAATGTTTTTCATCTTGTAAAACTGTAACTCTACACTTATTCAACAATAACTCCCCGTTCTTCCCCTTCCCCATCCTTGGCAACCAGTATTCTATTTTTAGTCCCTATGGATTTGAGTATTTTAGGTACTTCATATAAGTGAAATCACACACTATTTCTCTTTTTGTGACTGACTTCATTCAGCATAATGTCCGCAAGGTTTGTTCATGTTGTAGCATGTGTCAGAATTTCCTTCCTATTTAAGGCTGAATAATATTCTATTGTATGTACATAGGACATTTTGTTTATTCATCCATCTGTTGACAGACATTTGGATTGTTTTCTCCCACTGGTTACTGCAAATAATGCTGCTATGAACATAGGTGTACAAATACCTATTCAAATCCCTGCTTTCAATTCTTTTGGGTATATACCCAGAAGTGGAATTGCTAGATCATTTGGTAATTCTATTTTAAATTTTTTGAGACACTACTATACTATTTCCCATAGTAGCTACACTATTTTACATTCCCACCAGCAGGGCACAAAGGTTCCAATTTCTTCCCATACTTGCCAATTCTGTTTTTTTTTTTTATAGTAGCCATCCTAATGGCTATGAGATGGTATCTCATTGTGGGCTGTGATGTCTAAGTCTTTTGTTCATTTTTTAATTAAGTTATTTTTTGTTGTTGAGTTATATAATTTGACTTTTGAGCCATGTGAATGTTTGTTTTATGTATTCAAAAAGTAAAATTCATTCAAAGGGATAATAAAACCAATATATCAGTTAGTAAAAATCTCATAATAATTTTCATAAAGAATGACTTCACTGTCCCTAGTATACTTCTTTGGGAAAATTCGTATTTTTTATTACACCATGAACATACCATGTTTTAATAAAAATATGCACCTTTTAGATATAAACATATCAATAGAGGCAAAATAATATTTCATCACTCATGAATGGAAGAGTAAGCAGGATTGGAGCTGGAGGTGAACATTCTGAACATTTGTGATAGTACTTAGTGATAACTTATAGTACTAGTGTTCTTCTGTACTATAGATTTTCTAGGCTAAACCAGTGGAACTTGTTTATCTTAAGGTCCAAAAAGCAAGGCATAATCTGGAGCAGGATTTGTGAGATATGATACAAATCACAGATGGTCTACTCATGGATAATCAAAAGTTAACTGAGAAATTATTGTTAAGAAAATAAATTTAACAATTTTAATCAAGTAATCTGAGTTATAATATTAATATAATTCACCAAGCTATAAATTTCACAGGTATTATTTTCAAAAATATTATTTGTATAAACCATGATGATTTTTTTAAAGAAGCTTAAATCTGCAATCTTTAAGGAGAGTTTAAAAAAAAAAAAAGAAGCAGCTTAAAGTGAAGTATTCCATACCTATATGAATTTGAATTAGAATGCTCCTGGAGATGGAAATCTGATGCTAGAACATCATCATCATCATCATCATCATCATCATCATCATCATCACTTTCCAAACTCTCCTCTGAATCATATTCTGCTCGACTTTGGGAAGGGGGTAAAAAAGGCTAAAATAAAATAATTATGCAATTTATCATCCAAATACATGATTTAATATACTCAGATAGTCTGATAGTACCAATTCATACCATTTGTAGGTACTTCTTTATAAGTAACTATTGCCACTCTGTGCCTTTGACATCACTTTACACAATTCTCTTATTTATTCATCCAGACAACAAAAAATTTAAGTATCCACTATGTGCCAAAAAAGTGTACTTGATGTAAGAATTAAGATGGAAACAGTTACTGTCCTTACAGAGTTTACATTTTAGCAAAAAAGACAGGAAAATAACAGAAAATTATAAATGCAAATTGTTTTATGTGCTATAAATAAAAAAAAAGAGTTGAGATAGAGAATAAGGAGAATTGAGATCACAGAAGATCTCTTTGAAAAGTGGTATTTAAGGGAGATCTAAGGGACAGAAGGAAAAAGCTATATAACAAGAAGGAAGAAAAGCATCTTAGGCAGTGGAAATAGCATGCGGAAAGGCTCTAAAATGGGAAAGAGTTTGGTGTGGAAAAAAAAGTCTGACAGAAGTCTGCTAAGCAAGAGGTTAAGTGTTGAAAGGTTGAAGAGAATAGCAGATGACAGCTCAGATGGGGTCTTTTAGGCTATGGTAAAGAAGTGTAGTGGAATGTTACTAATAAGTTTTAGGTAGAGGACCAGTACTGAGATTTGTATGCTAAGAATACTGCCATGACCACTCTCTTATGAGAGAAAAGTCAAATAGCAAGAGCAGAAATGGAGGCATCAGTAACTAAAGCAAGAGTTGGCAGTCCAGATATAGGTGTTACGTGACAAAGTTGGAGAGAAATAACAGACTCAAGATACATTTTAGAGAAAGCACTAACAGATTTGCTGATAGATTTGGAGAGCAAAGCCAAGTGAGGAAAAAAGAACAATTCCTGGGTTTCTGGCTTTGAGCAACTCTAAAGATGAAGATGCCATTTACTAAAATAGAAGAACTATGGGCATAAGAGGGGAGGTGTTGGAGAAAAGTAAGCATCAAATCCCCAAATCTTGGAGATGACCAAGATTCATGAGTCAAGTAGAAGAAGGATGAAAAAAGAAGACTATGAAGGAATAAACAGTAAGCTTAAGAAAAAAAGAAACGCTACAGCTGAGCACAGTGGCTCATGCCTGTCATCCTAGCACTCTGGGAGGCCAAGGTGGGAGGATGGCTTGAGCTCAGGAGTTTGAGACCAGCCTGAGCAAAAATGAGACCCTGTCTCCATTAAAAATAGAAACATTATCACCTAGTCTCAGCATAAAAAAAAAAAAAATAGAAAAATTAGCCATGTATGGTGGCTCATGCCTGTAGTTCCAGCTACTCGCAAGGCTGAGGCAGGAGGCTCGCTTGAGCCCAGCAGTTTGAGGTTGCTGTGAGCTAGGCTGACATCACCCAGGCGACAGAGCAAGACTCTGTCTCAACAACAACAAAAAAGAAACTACAAGAGATTGGCATCAAGAGAACAGGAGAGAAAAACGTTTCAAGGAAGGAGGTGGGTTAAGTGTACTGAATAATGCTAAAAGGTTAGACCAGATGATAAAAACAGTGTCAGTTATATTTAACATGGATATTACCTGAATCTCAAGAGCAGTTTCAGTGGGGTAATTTAGGCCAGAAGTTATACAAGTAAGTATGAGAGGGAAATAACGTAATAGAAAGAAAATGTGTATACAGTTTTGAAAAGTTGAGTGTTGGGACACATTTCTGTCCTGATGAGAAGGAGCCACTACAAAGGAAGAGAACTGAAGACACATGAGAGAGTAGAGAAGAAAAGTGAGGATGATAGTCAGAATAGAACTGGGAGGAAATGGTCTTTGTTAGGAAGTACTCTTCCACCATTTTATCAGGATGGAAGAACAAGACGGGAGCAAATGTATATTGGGTTATGACTTATGATAGGATGATGAAAGAATTTTGTCTGATTTTATTTTTCTCAGTGACTTATAAGGTGAAGTCATCAGTTAAGAGTGAGGATAGGATGGAAGCCATGTGGGAAGTTTGAAAAAAAGTTGTAAAATCTTGGATCTCGGTGAGTCCAATAGAGAAACATAGCAGGGAGGGTGTAACTTCTGAACAGCTGAATAAAGAGCTTGGTAAATAAAAAAGTAACAAGAAAACTAGACAAGCTGCCAAAAAACAACCAGTGGAAATTGACCAAATGCATACAACACGCAGAGAAGCATTTACTTAAGAAAATGTACTGAATCTCGGTAAAACAGTGAGAATTTTAGTCAGAGGCTGTTCCCATCCCACTCCAAACTCTGTGGTATGGAAGTTCTATGAAGGCCAGCAGGACAGACTGTAAGAATAGTTCCAAAGTACTGCCAGAAGGAACTGTATTTAAAATTCCATGTCTATGGGTATTATCAAAAACAACAGAGATATCAGGAAGACTAATATCTGAACTTCCTGGAGGTTGTGCTACAGATTGGGATAAGGGCAGATTGCAGAAATTTAATAAGGAAATCCAGGAACAAGAAGCTAAAGAAAGCCTTGCTAACCAATAACCCTATATGCAGCAAACTATTTTTCAAAAATGAGGGTGAAATAAAAATATTCACAGATAAATGAAGTGCTTAATACATATGTGCTGAATGAATAAATGACTCTGCAAAAGGCAACGGGGAACAAGGAGATACAAACTCCCTTCAATACCCTGAAGGACGTAGGATATGAAAAAAATTAAACTACAGCTTAACAAGCCTGGGAGACTGGTGTCACCAGAAAAGTTAGATGTTAATTAATGCAAGGAAGTAAAGAGAACATCCAGAAGTTGAGAATGTGAGGTATTTTGCTGATGACATGAAAAGCAGAATATACATACAGGCAGTCCTTCCTTCACACTGTAAGGCATGACTGTAAAAATGACCAAACAGAAACTACACAAGCAGTATTAATAATCAATGGTAAAAATTACAAACATTTGTGACCTTTAAAAATATCTGTCAAAACTAAAACCTCTCTGTCAGCTACAATATAAATGTATAGGGAAATTCTTAAAAATAGTAAAACTAACATTTCATATACTATAATTAAAATATTAGAAATATTGAGAATTAAAATGTTTTATTTCTTTGTAAAAAATGTACCAAGAGTACTTTGAATAGTGATTGCCCTCTTCTAACTCTGTAACTTGGGATATGAAGCAAGCATCCTTTCTATGCCTTAACAAATAGTCATATTTTTTTCCAGTTTGTATCAGCTTCCAGTATTTTATTCTTTGCACTTTCAATGTTGTGAGTCCTTTTTAATGTAATTTTTTTGTTTTTTTTTTTGCCAAGGTCACTATCTCTGGAACATCTTCTTCCTTCCTTATGACTACTTTTTACATTTATGTTGATAAAATTCATCTTTACTAAGTTCTTCTGGCTGCATGAGCCTTTTAAATGGTAGCAGTGTCAACATTCCCATAGTTAGCTATTTTTTCTATAACTCTATGCTCATTTTGAATTTCACTCTTAGTACTATCATGTTTCATTTTTTTGTAGCACCTTCATCTGAGTTGGCTAATTCCCTCTTTTGATTACCCAATTTTGTAAAATATCACTTGAGTTTATCATGGGAGTCAAGGAAGCAAAACAATTGTGTATTTTGCTGTGTGTGAACTGAATGACAGGTGCTAAATGATCAATCACTGACAAACTTTGAACTGACATGATTGGTCACTGATAATGAGGTGTATCTTACCTACATAGTGATTTCTAGAATAAAGAACTAGCAAAGAAGTTTGTTCTTTATGCAATTAGTCACATTAAATATACTATAGTAACTTAAATTTGAACCATGTTTTGGAGGGAATATTATTTAATAATAAATAATAGTAATAGTAAATAGTAAATAATATTCCCTAAACATTAGTACTTGGAATTCATGTATTATCAGAAAAATGAAGGACTGTCTGTAGTAAAAGAAAACCGTGTGTATGGAGATAGATGACCCGGGCACTTTGATTCCTTAACCACTATCAAGTACATTAACACAAAGGCGTCAAGCAAGTTCTCTTTTTATGTAAGAACTCTGTTTTGTTTAAAATGCAAAAGCCATAATTTATCAAATAACTGCCTTAAAGATTGATAGGAAATATGGTCAAAATATTCCAGGGTATAGTTTTTGGAATGTAGCCTGATACTAATGAACATTTTCTAAACCAGAGTGGAAAAGCATTTGTAAGCACCAATAATTACATTTATTTTAAACACCTTCATTTCCATTTGACTATGTAAATATTGATATGAATAGCACTATTATTACCTTGGCTATGAAATAGTCCCAGATACTGAGCTCAGGTGGAACAAACTTCTCTTTAATTGCCAGTGACTCCTGGCTTACTGATGGTGAGGAAGAGGTCAATGGGGCAGATTCTCTGCAAGACATTTTTGATGGCCTAAAACGTTTGTTCTGTTTTTCTCCTTCTTCAACTAGTGAAGAAACTAACAAGAAGAAAATAGAGTATTATTAAAGTAAGTACTATTTTCGTTGTACTTATTTCACCTGTGTTTTTATAAGATCTAAGGTTGACTACAAGTAAGCATACACACAAAAATAAGATTATGATTAAGTATATAGCAGGCAAGAAAAGGGAAGTGAGACAAAAATCATTTTGTATAGTAACCTCTATTTTTTCCTCAACTTGTCTATCACTCTCTAAATGTTGAATTATCTACCATATACGTAAGATAAAAGGATGTTATATCTGCCTGTAAATTGGTCCACATTTTGGCTAAGAACACAAGAAATTTCCTACATCCTTCTACTTTGTTTTTTTAAAGAATATAATGGGATGCCAATGTTAATTAAAAGCAACAGCTCATTTCTGAGATCAGATCCTTCAGTAATCACTGGCCTTATATTTACATATAAAACTAAATTTTCCTTAGAAAACATTTTTTAAAATTCAAGCACGATAACTATTCAAACTGTTTCAAATTTTTGGAAATGGCTCAGAGATGGAATATTCTAGTCAATAAAATTACAAAAAAGAAAAAATGCAATCATTATTATTTTACTTTCTAAACACTCTACAGTTTAGAAATAGTCAGTATTCTCTTAGTATTTTACCTTAGCATATTACAGACATTAGCATTAACAAAGTTATACAAATCTTTAATCAATACTAAGTCACAAGATGCAAATCATCAGTAGAGAAGCAAGGATCTTGCAGACATAGGCATAATCCAATAGGCAAACAATTCCATACTAAAGCACACCAATATTCTCCTTTAATAGTTCCAATGAGATTTTACTTACCTTCCAAAGAAATGCAAATAGTTGTGCTGTAATACAATTTTATTTTATTGTTTGAAGCTACTCAGCTTGCAGACACAGCACACACATGCATTATATCAAACTACAGTAAGCTGAGTTTAACGTAGTAATTTGGTTATTTCAGAAAAAAGGGAAGATGAATAAAATATTAGTATTCTAAGAGTACTAAAAAGTGGTATGATTATTAATCTTTCATTAAATGTGTAAATTTTTTCTTTGTTCTTATTAACATTTGATAATCAACAATCAAGCTTCCAATATATCTGTTATGTACATTAACACAAATTCTGAAACTTAAACAAGTTTTTATCAACTTATCAAAACAAGGTTTTATCAACTTATCAAGTGAAAAATTTAGAACAGTGTTTTTTTTAGCCTTTCAAAAAACCAATTCAAAGTTTTAAGATAAATTTATCATTTGACTTTAACATTATTGTTGTGCTTTTATGGTTTTTAAAGAGGCAGGATCTCGCTATATTGCCCTGGCTGGCCTCAAATTCCTGGGCTCAAGTGATTCTCCCACTCAGCCTCCCCAGTAGTTGACACTATAGGCACATGTCACCGTGCCTGGCTGCTTTTTTTGTTATTATGTTATTAGAAGGCACATAAACAAAGAAGTATAGAGAATCTCTGGAAAAACAAAACTTACAAACAATGCTTAACCCTCAGATTTTGCCAAGATTGCTGTGTCATTAAAAAAATAGTTTTAAAATTAAAACATAGGAGAGTCTTTAAAGAGAAAAACATTTGAAAGTATAGTCTGTGAATCTAGACACATGACATGAAAATAAGAAACTGATCACACTGGGAAGAAATGTTTAAAATTTAAACTCAATGCCAGGAAGCATAAAACTACTTATCAAAACACTTGATGAAGAAGGACCAAAGGAAAAACAACTGGCAATCAGGTTTACAGTACTAAGTTGTGTATTACACTTCAGATACTACAAGAGGACCTCAGCGATACCTCTCAGCAAACAACAAATGACCTGTGATTTGTCTATAGTTGCTGCCTTTTCTATTCCCTCCAAATGCAGGAAGATTTAAGGCACTGTTATGCTTAAATCCTGTTGGGTTAGATTGGTCATGAAGCTCAAGGGCACCAAAAAGACTATACAGCTGCTGAGTTGTTTCTGAAAATGCTAATAATCAAGTATCTAGAACTTCTGCCACAACTTGGGTGAAAACGGACTCTGCCGTTCTATTATTAAGGGGAAAAGTAGGCTACTTTACTAGTAATAGAAGAAAAAATATCAGGATTAAGGAGAAATGAAAAGGAACTTGGATGTAGAGCTTATGAATTTTAAGGGGTGTGGAGAGGCTAGAAAGTGGCTAAGGAAAAACTAAAGCATGCATAAGGGAAAAAGTCAGACAAGATTCATGTTTTGACATAAATTTTAAAAATAAGTTTCTTAGTTGCTTTGATCCATAGAAAGTACTTTCTAAAAGGAGGCTTCCATGTTAAGAGAGTAGACTATACAAATATACCTTTCTTTCCTTAAGAATATTTTCCTCATCCTCAGCACATGCTGCACTGTGATGTTCTTAGAATTGTAAAAGTAACTCCCAAAAGAATTCAAAACAGAGCAATGGTTAAAAGGCTACATCTAAAAAATGGGAGAAGAATAAGGAAGACAATGTTGCTTTTTAAAAATTCTTCTGTACTACTGGATTTGTTACCACACACATCCAGTGATTAAAACTAAAACATATCAAGAGGAAGCCTTTAACATTTATTTTTTTCAGCTTATTTTAAATCAGACACAATAAAATCAATATTCTGAACATAGACTTAAATGTAATTTCTTTAAAAACTGAATTTAAAGTAACCAGCAGAACTATCTCATTCTCTACTTCTTAATCTAAAGCACCCTTATGCATGGGGCTATTCCTGAGTGTCCCAGAGAGTACATGAAGCTTCAGGAGGCATATTATCCTGGACCTTCAAATTTACCCCAAAATTTAGGGGGAGAGGAAAAGGTAGATTATTTAACTGATGGTTTAAAACATTTTATGTTGAAAGAAACAGATGTGGAGAAGATAAAGCAATATAAGTTTAAAATCAAAGAGATTTTA
Organism: Lepilemur ruficaudatus; assembly: GCA_963574885.1. Classification (NCBI taxonomy): domain Eukaryota; kingdom Metazoa; phylum Chordata; class Mammalia; order Primates; family Lepilemuridae; genus Lepilemur; species Lepilemur ruficaudatus. Next base: position 33,001 of record CAUYRT010022708.1, read on the forward strand.
AAATCCATTTCTTGCTTTCAGCAAGCCAATTCGGTATAAGTCCTCAGTCTCCTAAGAGCTATCTATTCACTTTCCTTTATCATCAGGAGTACTTCAGGTAAAAAGTGTGAGAAGTACAAATGAATGTGCACTCAAGTATGAAACAAATCTTCAAAACTAAATGTAAAACATGATTTTACAAGTAAACTTCCAAGATTCCAAAAAGGAAAAGAAGCAATTAAATGAAGGCACTTCTTAATCTTCAAAGAAGTAAGATTAATGTTTAAAAAAAAAAGCCTGACAGATGATACTATCCAGATTTTAGAAAGACTGTCTGACTCTCAGGGTCTTCCTAGGATCATTTCCTTGTACCTGGCTCCACAAACATATACAAAAATGAATTGATAAATATCTTAACAGAAAGTGATTTGTCACAAGCTAGAGAGAGCAAGGCAGTCACCAAGGTAGTGGGTATGCAAAATGATTCACTGGAATATGGAAGGAAAATACTGTAACTTCTATTTAGATTTAAAAAAAAAAAGTAAGAGGAAGGGGGAGAAGGAGAAGGGAAAAGGTAGAGAGAAAGAAGAAAGGACAAGGGGAGAGGAGAGATAAGGGGTAAGGGGAGAGGGAGGAAGAAGAAGGCAGAGGGAGGGTGGGAAGGAAAGGGAAGAAGGGGAGGAAGGGGAGGGAAGAAGGGGAGGGAAGGAAGTAGTAAGGGGAAGAAAATAAACTTTGTCAATGTTTAATACCTAGATCAACAGTGGTATCCACAAATATGCATATATTGAGGGTTTGCTCAAGCGTCTTTTGTGACTAGGGCTATGTAATCAGAAGTCTGGAGATCACTGCCCTAGAGTTTTATTTACTTTTCAGTTACCCTGAATGCCACAACATGATTCTCTCTGTAAGATTTCAACTCAAACCCAACAAACTTATTGAAAATTCGAATATAGTTTATGCATACAATGGAATATTATTCAGCCTTATAAAGGAAGGAAATTCTGACACATCCTACAACACGAATGAACCTTGAGGACATTATGCTAAGTGAAATAAGCCAGTAACAAAAAGACAAAATACTGTATAATTCCACTTATATGGGGTATATAAAGTAATCAAATACCTGGAAACAGAAAGTAGAATGATGATAACCAAGGGTTGTCAGGAAGGGAAAGAGGACAGTTGTTTAATGGGCATAGTTTCAGATCTGCAAAATGAAAGGTTCTGGACATCTGTTTCGTAACAATGTGATATACTTAACACTACTAAACTGTACATTTAAAAATGGTTAACATAATAAATTTTGTTATATGCTTATCATAATAAAAAATTAGAATGGAGAAAATATATCTAAACCATTTTGCTGCAGGAGTTAGGACTGCCAGAAATATTAGAAAATGGAATTAGAGAGAGAAATCACATGCTTAGTCTCAGTAGGTATGTAGAAATATCTGAGGGAGTCTAGGGTCAGACAGATGATCTATATGTTGCATTTCTTATAGAATCAGTTTCTTCTTTATCATTATGCTTTAGCAGTGACTTAAAAGGATAATGATCTGTGAAAATTTATACATGTGCATTTCTTGGAGGGTTTCTTTTATTTTCCATGCTGCTTCTACCCTTATTATATAAGAATTTACCTTCCTTAGCCATTTATAAAGTGAATGAATAGAATGGTTTTTTTTACTTTTTAATTTCTTTTACCATTTTAAACTTCAAATAAAATTTGTTATATAGCCCTCAACAAAACTCTAAGATTCTAACAAAAAATATATTCTTTTCCCCAGAAAAGTTAGTTATTTTGAGGTTCAGCAGCCTTTAAAAAGTTCTTTATAATAAATCATCAGTTAAAAATGTTTGGCATATTCAATTATATTTGAAATAGCTGGTTTGTTTTATAAACTAAAAATAAAATCCTAAGTGCCTTCTAACAACTGAACAGACCCATTTTTGGCCAAGTAGACCCCAGAAAAACCTTAAAACTGAGTACCTGGCCATGTTGGGAAGGGAGGTTAGACACATCTTGTTATACTCCCTTCCTTTTGGAGTTTAGATATAAATGACCAACATTAATATTAAAACAGAAATCATAAAACTGACAAAACAGACTCTTTTTGGCAATAAGATACCAAATTATTATTATTAATATAAACAAGACCTAAGGCCATGCAAGGCAAGGGCTAAATCATGCTTTACAATCTATAAAATCTAGTCAAACAGTTCTTTTTTTTTTGCTGACATGGTATAATATGACAGATAACAAACTCTCTTAAGCATTCCTTCCTACCGGGTCCAAATTTTTAGATGAAGCTTAGCACTCTCAATCAACTGCCACCTAAAGAATCCCTAAACCCATCTATGACTTGTAAGACTCCACTTCAAGATGTTCCACTTTTTCAGGCTAAACCAGTGTATACCTTCCATGAACCAAGTCACGATTTTACCTGCAATTTCTGTCTCCTTGAAATGTACAAAACCAAAATGTAACCCAACCACCATAGATGCACTTTACCAGGAACTCAAGATTGTGTCTCCCTGGACTGAGGTCACTCATATTTGGCCCAGAATAAACCTCTTTAAAATATTTTACAGAGTTTTCTCCATTAACAGTTTTATATTTTAAATGCTCAACTCTTACCTTCTCAGGTCAAAAAAATGTGTTATTTTGCTTATTTTGCTAAAGGAATGACAACAATGACATGTAATAATCACCAAATACTAAGTACAGCAGCCTCATAGGAAAAAAACACATGACATGCTTACCACAAATAAAACATTCATTTTATATTTCAGTCCTCAATTTGGAGACATAAAAAAATCATTAACTGTAAATTTATTAAGATAAAGACAGAAAATTCACAGTTCTTATAATTGCAAATATTATTGCTAAATATAAAAATTCTTAAAAGAAAAAATTTGGTTTCCTTTACAATATGCAATGAAAAGCGAAAGTATGGATTTCTAACTGTTAGCAGAAAAAGTAATTTTTTGAAAATTGCTATTGCTTAGCTCATTCTCTACATTAAAAATTATCCATAATAACAAAATAATTCAGAACTCCATGAACATATACCTGCATTAGTTTTAGTTAATTAGAAAAATCAGATTCTTTATTAATATATGATGTGGAATTCATAAAGAAAATTAAATTTGATTAAAGATTAAATTACTAATTTATGTACTTTAACATTTTTGTTAAGAATTCTGAACTGCCAAGGTAGACTCTAATAAAAATCATCTATCATTTTCTTAAATGACAAGCCAAGGTTATATTTAAATATTATGTCACTAAAATAATTAATACATTAAGTATACAACAGACATGTAGAGAGAAATACAATTTATTTCATAATGGTTCATGAGACCATTATTGCAAAGAAAACTAAAATTAGAATTTACACCAGAACAAGGAAAACAAGTGACAATTTTCAAATTACCCTCACAGTATTAAGCTTATGAAACCACTTTTTAGAAAATAGATGTTTAGGGGTTCTAAACATGTATTTCACCTTCAACATACAATATTTAGACATTAATTAAGTTGTCAGGAAAATGAAATAGTCTAGATTTGTCAGTTTTCTTTGGCCAAATTTAAAAGTTAAAAGTTTTAAAACGTGTTAATCTTGACTAATTCAGATCAACTTTTCTAAAGCACATTATTCTATTCCCTTGGTCAGCAATGTATACTGAATATTATTTAGTATAATTAGACTCTTGGAACATCACGGTTACGTTTAGCAGTAATCCAAGCACACAGGGCTGCTTACCTACAACTTAAAATTTATCAGGCTGCTGTGCTGCTTCAATTGGTGTGCTTTCAGGACAACAAAATAATGCCTGAGATTTCAGAACTTTACTTACATTGAAAGCCACCACTGCTAGTCCCTTGTCTTGGCTGATTTTCTGTTCTCAGATTTTCTCTCTCTAGTTTTCAGTGGATCCACTTCATAAAACTGCTGCTTCTAGTTACTACTACTGCCTTTACTATCTACTCTCTTCACTTCTTTTCCCTTTTCTCTCTCTCTTTTGCTACCTGTCCCTTTTCAAATTAGATCAGCTTTGGAACCAGCAGGGCTTTAGCTTCATTATTCAGTGAACATACTTCTTTTTGCCCGGTTAGCAAACTGACAAATCACATCATGTTTTCTGTAAGTACTCCTTCAGTTATTTCCGTGATTGTATTAAGACCAGTTTCTGGGTTCTCAAACACAGATAAGCACCATATAACCTGGATGTGAATACATCCAGCACTAAAACTAAGTGAACAAACATATTTTAAGTACTGTATATTATTTGGCTAACATGTCTCAATACCAGAGGTTAAACACACAGATGCAGATAATTTTTGGTCACTTTGTTTTTTATTTGGGATTGAATAAGTGGTGGGATACAGTTTATGATGGTACTTGAAAATAATTTACATAATGGAATTTTTGCTTACAAGCACAACAACCAAATCTGAGTGGTTTAACAAGATCAGCCTGGACTTTGAGTAAGGTTCTTTTAAGCAGAAACGGTTGGAACTGAGGCCTGATGGCTGGTTAATAAGAATGCATTTTTCGTTTTTTTTTTAACAGACATGGATCTTCCTTAGCAAGAATTTATCCCTTTCTAACATTTCACATTAATAGATCAGAGTCTTTTCTTAGAAGATGATTTTTTTCTCAGAACATATTTAAAAATGGCCAAAATTAATTTACCTATTTAATAACTAAATATAGCTATGAATCTTCCCTTAGACTTTAAAAGTTTTTCTTTAATTGAATTCAGATATCTGAAGTATATAGTCCAAGGCAAATTTCATATGAAGTTAGCCTTTTTAAAATCTATACAAAAAAATAATAAAGCACAGGAAATAATTCTTTAAAAACCAGAAAGGGGGTGCTATGAAAATTATAATATTTAATATTTTAATAAACAAAAGTAAATTTGACAAATACAGTAAATTTATATTTGAAATATGAAGTTCATAAAGGCAAAAGGTAGAAGGAAATAAGTTTAATTTAAGACAAAAATCAGGGGCCAGAAAGATAAAATAGTGGTTAGTGAGCAAGGTGTGGTAGGCAGATGAATACCAGGCAGGATGGTATGAAGTTTCAGAAGAATCCATGTCAGCCTTGTACATTTTCAGTAGTTTACAGCAGCCAAAAGTGAATTAGGCCCTGGCCTTGTTCAAGCAAGTTAGGGGCCATGGCAATGAAGATTATAAATTAACCTTCTAATGCCACTTGTCCTATTTCACAGGTGCTATTTTATGGTTAGGTCAAATACTTATAAGAGACCCAGTGTGAACTCCAGGCCCAAAAACATTAATTTTATTAATAGCTGTGCTTAAAACATGAAATTCCTTTAACAGAGAAGGCAAATATTCTATTCCGAATAGATCAATGACAAATTGCTTCTACCGCTAAAGCAGGGGCTTGCAAATTATGACCTATTTTTACAAATAATGTTTTACTGGAACACAGCTGCACTCATTTGTTTACAAATTGTCTTTGGCTGCTTTTGGGTGATAAGGGCAGAACTGAACAGTTGTGAGACACCAAAGGGTCTTCAAAATCTAAATTATATATTTGGCCCTGTACAGAAAAACTTAGTTGAACTTTGCTTAAAATTATAAGCTGAATTTGCCTTATTATTAGTAGTAAACTAAAGCACTGAACCCTCACCTATTTCTTTTGGGTAGGAGAGGAGAAGGGACCTGGATTGGGAAGCAAGAGAGTTCTAGGCAATTTAGGAAACAATTTCAAAGCAGGAGAGAAAGTAAAAGCTAGGCCATCATGATATTTTGTTGTACAATCATACAGGGTCATAGCTTAGTGGAAACTGCTTTTGGGAAGCATAATGTATGCCAATATTACTACTAACAATTTTAAAATATTTTAACAAGGTAACTACTTTTCCAACTTTCTTTTAATACAGCTTCATTCAAAGAATATTCATTTATCATGGTATAGATTTTGGAAATAATTTTCTCCTAAATAATGAAGCCAAATTCAAGATTTCTTATCCTTTCACATTTCCTACCAATTGCCTGACCTCCGAACACATGTATATCCAGACCCACATACACACATATGTACATGTATATGCTGAGTATAGATGGTAGGGAGAAGAGAATTAAAATTCATAAAGAGATAATCTTGCTAGGCTTCTCTCTTAAATGTATGCATAGGGCTTGTTTTTTAAAAAATATTTAGTTTTTTGAAATTCATTACCAGTATAGAATGAAACAAGTTTTCAGGTACTATATATTAATAATAATTATTTTAATTTTTTTTAATTCTTTTTTTTTTTTTTTGAGACAGAGTCTTGCTCTGTCGCCCGGGCTAGAGGGGCATGGAGTCAGCCTAGCTCACAGCAACCTCAAACTCCTGGGCTCAAGCAATTCTTCTGCCTCAGCCTCCCGAGTAGCTGGGCCTGCAGGCACATGCCACCATGCCTGGATAATTTTTTCTATTTTTAGTAGAGATGGGGTCTTGCTCTTGCTCAGGCTGGTCTTGAACTCCTGATCTCAAGCAATCCTCCTCCCCGACCCCAGCCACCCAGAGTGCTAGGATTACAGGTGTGAGTCACCATGCCCAGCCTATATATTAATAATTAAATCTACATCTTGTAACCTTCAAAACTAGAAAACCAAGATTATCACACGTGGGCTAATAAATCACAAAAACAGAAAGAGAAAAAGCATCATAAAGATTCAAGTCAAGTTTGCTTTACATTAGTATATATAGTTTTAATATCAGAAAGTTTTGAAAAGAAGATACGATTGTTTAAAATATTTACTTTTTGTGGTATTATGAACACTTAGAAATCCAAAAATCCTAATGGCCAGAATCATAATATGCAAATCATAAAGCAGCCTCATTTGAAATATTTTTCCAGTCATTTCAAGCCATAGTTGGATTTCCTATGATTAGCACTGACACTATTTTTACACAATTAAAAGTGTTGAAGTCTAAGGGATAGAAAATATCAAAAACAAAGAATTTAAAGGCAGCATAAAATAGCAGAGATGGTTGTCTAAAATGCTAATCATTGTTTTAAATCAAAAATATGGCTTGATTAAAGGAAACTTCTCAATTTTCTATAAATCCCAAACAAAATAAAACTAGCCCACTTTACCCCAACCCCTCCAAAACAACACAAAGCAAGCTGAATGGTAAAAGCCTATTTCTAAAGCTAATATCTTGCCTGCAAGACTGGGAGGGCTATGAGAACTGAAGGCTGACAGAGCTTTGGAAAAGCCCACACATTCCATGGAGAATACCACTACCTGGTGGGGGCTAGGCATAACAAAGTGCCTTCCTGCCAAAGAAAGAAGAAAGAATCTGTATTTGGGATAGAACAAAAACCAGTATTACAGTGCATTTCAAAACAAATGAAAATTCCAATAGCAAACAATTTAATAAAATTACATAAGATAATTCTAATCACTGGTGCAGGAGCATCTTAAAGATTGAAAACAGTACCAGAAACTTTACTACTACATTTTCACCGTAAAACTATTTGTTCATGCTTTTAGATAATGGTTTGTAACAAGAACTTTCTGAAACTAGATTAAAATGTAGTTATATTTGAGAAAGTTATGAGTCAAATGAATAAAGAAAGCTTCAGTCTTAAACAAATAAAGATTAAAAACTCACCAGGTAAAGCTTTTGAATGTGTCTGTTCTATGCTGGGAACATGTGCACCTCCACCAAATACAGCAGACCACATTTTTTCATTTAGAGGATGGGCCACAATCCGAAATAGTTCATTACTAGAATGTGTAGCAAGACCATGGATGAAGAGACTAAGATACACTGCTGTGAGAATCTCACACAGCAAGATTGTAAGCCCTGACTGGGCTTCCTCGCCAGAAGAATTCAAAAGTCGAATTAGATAAGTTATTCCTAGAAGAAACAACAAACTTAGCTGTCACTTAAACTTTAAAATTAAAAATTAACTATTTTTTCAAATTTTTCCAATTTAAAAAAGAATGCATTGCATCAGGATTAGACACTGTATTTTCTTCTCTACATTCATAGACTAGTAGATACTATTATAGTTAATGTACAAATGTTGAGCAATTTGTTCAATTTAGAGAAAACACTAAAAATCTGCAATCTGACTCAAATCTCATAGATAAAATTTTATTGGTGTAAATGTTTTTCTATTATAACAAAAGCAAAATTATTTTTAAAAATATTACAAAACACTTCTGTTATTTTAGTCTAATGATCAAGGAAATACTACTGTTAAATAAGTGCATAGTTTGTAATGAGTGGTGAATGTTGAACTGGTATCAATTCTAGCAATATTTAACAATGATTACCATGTCGCAAAATCAAATCAAATCTGCTTTTTACTTATTTAAGATTTTCAATAAGGCTAAGAAAAAACTCATATATATAAAAATTATTTATACCTGGCCATTGAGCTGGTGATGTATTGGGAGTTATTGCTTCATCTAAACTTCCTGTTTTCAAAGAATGTCGATGGGGAAGCAGTACTGTTTGATATACCATTCCAGTAAACTGATTTGTTTGAAACGAACTAAGAGAAGAAAACAATATTTAAATCTATGATGAATTTCATATACATATTTCCATGTTTTAGATTTAATTTCCAGGGTACAAATTTTTATTAATTATGCTGCTTTTACATCTCAGTCATGAACTCTATAATCTAGTACTATATTAAAACAAAGTATGCTTTAAGTGTAAACATACACATTTTCTAAATTAATACATTTGGCAGGTATTAAGTTTATTTAGCGAGAGACATGGAGTAATTACAAATGAGAAAACTAAGTCATTATGGACCACAATAAAACATAGTTATCTGGTTGAAAATAAAGTCAGTTTAGGTTCACTTTTATATTTAGTGACTAACCTGCCCTACATCAGGCACTATACCAGATACTAGGCATATAAATAAAAACATAATTTCTGTTCCCATGAAATTTATATTTCGGTGGGAGGATAAAACACAAATAATTTTATCATATTGTTCTTAAAGATGAAACCTATTCATATGGTGCTATGAAGGCAAAAGAGAAGAATATTTCACACAATTTGGGAATTCTAGATGAGCTCCCCCAGGTAAATGACACTTGAAGCTAGAACTAAGTAAACAGATGAAGAAAATAACTTACAGCTTGACATAAACTACAAAATAATTCTGACAGAAAATAGTATAAAGAATTATGTTAAATCCATCAGAAATTCCTGTATCATACCTTAAGTAAATGAATACAATATTTAAACACTGCAAATTTATTGGTTTAAATCTATTCTGATTGGCTAATTTCTGGTCATAACATTTTGATGCATTTGTAAATAGTTTCTCTTGCTTTACTTTGCAGTTTCAAGATGGCAGAGTAACAACAATAAAATCTCCTGCATGCTATAATACATGCCTATGGAAATGACAGGAAAGATAAAAATACATTGATGAAAATAAAGCCACCAGTCAATAACGAGAAAATGAACTGTTGGAGGACCAGGGTCAAAGAAATCAAGCTGAAGCTACCTTGGGAATATACAACCAAAGTGGTAAGTGAGGCTACTCATGGAAAATCCACATACATAAGATGAACTAACAATCAAAAACCAACACCAAGGGAGGCTGATATCATGTAAAAAATAACAAACTCATTAAAAGATTTTTACCTGAGGAGACTGACATATCAGAACATTAAGGGAAGTATGTTATACTCAAGCTTTTAAAAAAAATCAAGAAATAAATGTTATCAAAATAGAGGTAACCATTACATTCAACAAGAAATTTTATTTTTTAAAAAATTTTTTGAGAGGGAAGGGCTGAATGGTGTAGGTTGTAGGGGAGGGCTAATGGGCACAACAAGAGATCTTCAAAATGAAAAACAGAATTTCTAAAATACAAACTCTGACTAAATAAAAGACAGAACATCACTGAAGAATGAATCAGTTTGAAAAATGAGACTAGGATTTTTCCTAAAAGGAAACAAAAAGAGATAAATAAAATGAACATAGGAGAAGAAAGTTAAAAGAAAAATAAGATGGACCCACAAGTTCCAATATCTAATAGAAAACAGAAGACAGATGTGATAATAGAGTCAGAATATTTCAAAGAACTAAAGGCAGACACAGAAAGACCCCCAGAGTGTAGCAAATAATATTTTTTAAAGCCTAAACAAATTATAGTGAAACTTTGGAGCATAAAGAGAAAAATCCTATATGTCAAGTCTTCTGTAAAATTTTGCACAATTCAAAATCAGTTACTCCCTTCTCTGTGCTCCCTGAGCCTTTTACTATCTACCATATTATGGTACTTACCATTTAAGTACTATGATATTTTACGTATTTATCAGTTCACATGTTTTGTCTTTAACTAGACTAACCTTAAGGAAAGAGATTTTGTCTCATTCATGTTAAAATTCTCAGTGCCAGTCACAACATCTGACATAAGGCAATGATCGATAATAGGCTGCTAATGAATAAGTTATATTGACAGGTTTACTTGAGATTCGCTTGTCATAGAGGCATAAACTAAAATTTGAACAAAGAAAAAGATGAACAAAAAAAAATTTGAAAAAGATGAACAAAAAAGTACTCAACACCTCAGCCATGTGCTTTTTGTATCATTAAAAAGTAGACTGCCAGCTGGGCACGGTGGCTCACGCCTGTAATCCTAGCACTCTGGGAGGCTGAGGCGGGAGGATAGCTCGAGGTCAGGAGTTTGAAACCAGCCTGAGCAAGAGCGAGACCCTGTCTCTACTAAAAATAGAAAGAAATTAATTGGACAATTAAAAATATATAGAAAAAATTAGCCAGGCATGGTGGCATGTGCCTGTAGTCGCAGCTACTCAGGAGGCTGAGGCAGGAGGATTGCTTGAGTCCCAAGAGTTTGAGGTTGCTGTGAGCTAGGCTGACGCCACGGCACTCTAGCCTGTGGGCAACAAAGTGAGACTCTGTCTCAAAAAAAAAAAGTAGACTGCTATATGTAGTTCTAAAGCAATAACACATAAAATATGAAACCTCATTGGTTACTGCACATTCTTAAATTTCACAAAAAGATATTTACCTGTAGTTATGACTACCACAAAGGCACTGATAAATACAAGCCGACAGTGAGGCTGCTAAAGTATGCATTACATATACCTGGAAAAAAAACAACAACAAAATTACTTTAAGTATAACTCTTTTTTTTAAGTATAGCTTTTTTTAAAACCTAATATGATTAGCATTTTAAAGAAGATAAAAAAAACTTTTGACTCTATAAACTATTTCCTTCTTTTTTCTATAAAACTCATTTCTACCTAGAGAAGTCTCACTACAGAAAATTTAAAGAAAAAACACTGAGGTCTTTGGCAGAAATTGTAAAATACATATCTGCTACCTGATTTTTTTTTTCTTCATTCACGTTGTTGTCATTGTGCACACCTCACTTCTAGAGTAAAGGGAAACAGATGTCAACTACCCAGTAGAGCAAGCAAGCCCTCCAATGCTCAACCTGCTTTTTCCACAACCGAAACATGAAGGAGAACAGACTGATAACTGACAGTTTACCTATGACCATCAGGTCATTGAAGAATATGCTACCACATATTCTAGTTACCACAGAAAACAATTCCAAGGGAGTGACACTTTAGAAAAAAGAGAAAGGATAAGGTATGAGAAACTGCAACTGAAAGGCAGTAGAGTCAAATACTTATCCTGAGGAAGCGAAGACCCTAAATATGGAATGGCAAGAGCTGTAACAGAAGCAGAACTGAGAAGATGAAGCGGAAGCTTAAGCTAGACAATAAAGTAGACCAGACTAGAATATTAAAAGACCAGGTTCTTGATCTGATTATGAAGTATAAAGTATTTTAAGTAGATAAAAATGGGGAGTAATGGAGCACAACCTAATTGCTAATTTCTCCTTCAATTGTCAATAAAACATGTGGTATGAATTAAAATCCAAGATATTGGCCAGGCGCGGTGGCTGACACCTATAATCTTAGCACTCTGGGAGGCTGAGGCAGGAAGATCACTCAAGGTCAGGAGTTCGAAACCAGCCTAAGCAAGAGCGAGACCCCGTCTCTACTAAAAATAGAAAGAAATTAATTGGCCAACTAAAAATATATAGAAAAAGCTAGTTGGGCATGGTGGCACATGCCTGTAGCCCCAGCTGCTTGGGAGGCTGAGGCAGAAGGATTGCTTGAGCCCGGGAGTTTGCTGTTGCTGTGAGCTAAGCTGACACCATGGCACTCTAGCCTGGGCAACAGAGTGAGACTCAAAAATAAAATAAAATAAAAGACATCATCATATAATCGAAGATGGCAAAGGCCACATATGGGAGACTGCAAAAATGATCACAATATTTTGCAGGTTGCACAATATAGAGTTGGAGTCCATGTGTGCACTTACTATGTCTGAGCTGGCCTTGTAACTTGCTTTGATCAAGAGGACACAACAGAAGTGATGTGTAAGTTCTGAATCTATACCTCAAAAGGCCTTGTAAATGCTGTTCTTTCTGCTCTTAAACCTCTGCAACCACCACGTGAAAGAAAACCTAGGTGCGACTGGGCCATGAGGGGCACAGACGTTTGGTCAAACCTTACTTTGGTGTGTCTGTGAGGTGCTTCTAGATGAGATAACCATTTAAATCAGTAAAATAATTAAAGCAGATCGTGCTCTGTAATGTGGGTGGGCACCATCCAATTAATCGGAAGACCTGAATAGAACAAGAAGGCCGAAAAAGAAGGAACTCCTTCTGCCTAACTGCATCAAGCTAGGGCATTGGTCCATCTTCCGACTTGAACTAAAACATCAGCTCTTCTTAGGTCTCAAGCCTGTTGACTTTCAGACCAGAACTTACACCTTAGGCTTTCCTGGTTCTCAGGCCTTCAGACTCAGACTGGAACTGCACCATCTGCTCTACTGGGTCTCCAGCTTGCCAACTACTGTTCTTGAGACTTCTCAGCCTCCACAGTCACAGGAGCCAATTCCTCATAATAAATCCCTCTTTCTCTCTCCACACACACACACATCCTATTGAGTCTGTTTCTCCGGAGAACCCACACTAATATATTAGGCTTGCCTGCTGGAAGATGAGACACATATGACCCAGATTCTCCTGTCTGCCCTGTCGACAGTCTGCCAACCACCAGAAATGTAAATGATGCCATCCTAGATCATCGAGAATCCAATCAACCTACCAGCTGATCAAACACAATTGAGAGAGTCCAGACATCAGCCCAGCTGGCCCAAACCAGAAGAACTGACAAAGCAACCCACAGAATCATGAACAAAATAAATGATGGCTTTTTTTAAGCCACTAATATTTTAGAGCAGTTCTTAAGCAGCAAAAGCTAACTGATTCATGACAGTTATGCTATAATTAAAGGTAAATAAGGAATGTAGTTTGGCTGAAATGAGAAGAAGCTGAAGTAAATTAAATTCCAAATTGTATAACAAGCACTATGGGGATTTGTACTACAAAGCAGTACAGGAAAAGTAGTGAAATTCAACTACAAGGATTAAGGTTACCCAAGAGGGTAAAACTATGGAAGGAAAGTCAAGCATAAATTGAACTGGTATGACACTGTAACCTGTAAGGTGGGCAAAAACCAAATGATGATGAGGAAAAAAACTAAGGGGTTATTAAAAAATAGTCAAACTTGGTCATATTTCAAAGGATTTCAATAAATCTGGCGAGTAAAGATAAAATATGAAATGTGTAATCCTAGCACTCTGGGAGGCCGAAGCGGGCAGATTGCTCAAGGTCAGGAGTTCAAAACCAGCATGAACAAGAGTGAGACAACATCTCTACTAAAAATAGAAAGAAATTAATTGGCCAACTAAAAATATATATAGAAAAAAATTAGCCGGGCATGGTGGCGTATGCCTGTAGTCCCAGCTACTTGGGAGGCTAAGGCAGAAGAATTGCTTGAGCCCAGGAGTTTGAGGTTGCTGTGAGCTAGGATGATGCCATGTCTGTCACTGTATCCAGGACAACAGAGCAAGACTCTGTCTCAAAAAAGAAAAAAAGAAAAACATGAAATGTGATATTAACAATAGATAAATAAGAGTGATGATGCATAGGATGCTATGGTTGATTAGATAATTAACTATAACAGTATGATTAGTTAAGCATTAGATAAGGTTCCATCGGTATTTTGGCAAAATGTACTACTAAAGAAATTATTCTTATTTTAATAAAGCATTTAACTAAGACTAAATAACTGGCATTTTGATAAAAAAAAAATTAAAGTACTTATTGGGTATTAGTAACACAAGTAAGTTAGGCCTGGTCTACAACAGAAGTTGTCTTTAATTAGAATCACTATAAACTTGGCAATGCAACACTAGCTATGTCTAGTCTGATGTTTAAAATTGTTTTTAAGAGAAGCCTTAACACTTAACTTGTAGGTTTATCACTGTATATAGGTAAATTTCAAGCTTGAAACCAAGTATACTTACTTTATTGCTTTGGATGTCAGGATGGGGTGGTGAATCCAAGTTTATGATGGCATGTAGAATATCATGTGTTAGATTACTAAGGTGTAGTAACGGGTTGGCAACTACTGTTTTGGCACTGGCTGTACAAGCGAAGAGGAGAGGCACTGAGGTTTGCTCTGACAGAGGGCTAGGAAATAGTGGTTCTGACGTTTCCTTAGAAAGAGAGGAAAAAAAATTTAATGAACTATTTATAGTCACAATCCATTACTTTAGTAATTCAGGGGGCTCTTTGAAACACTTCTAAACAATTAAAAACTGAAAGCATAATAGAAACTTTGAGAATTAGAAGGGACCTGAGGAAGTCAACATTATAAAAATCATATTTAAAAATAATGGAATGCCCTGTTTTAGTAAGGAGAAGCTCATCACCTCACAAAGCATTCATATAAGACTGTGGAGTATGAATTAAGCAGGCCATAAGACCTGATACTGAATTGTCTTCAAACTGAAATATATACTCATCTCTACAAATCTTTAATATGAAGGCTACACAAGAGGGAGCATTCCCTAAAGCAGCTGCAATGAAGAAAATCAACAGTTTTAATACTCAAAACCAAAAGAAAACACCACAAACTGTTTCAGATATGCTATTTTTTACTATCATATAAGTTACAGACCTGCTGAGATTCTTGTAAAAGCAAAATCAATTCCATTCTCACAGATGCAAGACCCCCACCATGGGATCCATGAAGTATGCAGTAACTAAGAAACATCCTCAAGAGTGACTGATATTTCAAGAGCCACTGTCTTTTTTCCTGAAAATTTTCTCTGAGTTGTTTCACTTTTGTTTGGTGAGGCAAATCTTCAGCATCCTCATTTAATCCAAATCCATCTCCATTTTTGCCAACTGCAGACTGTAGTTCTTCAGCATCTGAGCAGAAGTCACAAGTCCTCTGAAGAGCTATTACCTCTTTTTCAAGCCAGTGGTATAGTTGGTAACGCAATTTTCCACCATCTATTTCATAACCAGTAGATAAAGTACGAAGTTCAACTGTGAGAATCTTTAAACATGCTCTAAATTTTAACTGAACTGCAATTATATCTTCTGATGGATTTAAGATGTCATTTTCATCTAGTGTGCTGAAAGATTCTGTGTAATTAGAACTTATTTCCTCTAATTTTTTATCTATTTTTCTCTGTAAAGGTTTCAGTTCTTTCATTGCAATAGGGAGATCCTCATTTTCCTCCTCATTATCACTGTCCCATTTTAACTCTAAAGAGTCATCCTGAAATACAACACTTGGTTGGCTCCAGTCAAAAGAAAGAGTGGAGTTTGATTGCTTCTCTGAGGAACCCTCTGAAGAAGATCCAAAACCATTCATCAGTGACTGTGACCAATCAACAGCAGAAGACTTATCTTCCCCTGTATCCAACTTTAATGGCGAAGAAGGAGAACAGTCTTTACTAGTATCCAGAAAACTAGATGCTCTACAAAAAGGTTTTGTTTTCTTGATGACTTTGGGCATCTTTGACAATACTTCCAAAGCCAACATGGGGCAGCCAGCTTTTAAATGAGCACTGGCAGTAGTAAAAAATAATCTTCTTTCATTTAAATTAATTGTTCCGGCCAGTCCACTTTTTCCTGCTAGAGCCATGTGTGTGGAAAATATATCAGTTGATCCAAAATGACGTCTCAGCAAAAGAGGATGTGTTCTTAGGTAATTGTAGAAATTAAAAACTGCAGGATTACAGGATGACATCATGACTTGATCTGAAAAGAAATTCATTTTATGAATCATTTTCTCAGTAAAACTCTAAACTCCTATATCCTAAGACCTACATTTCATTTCCCCTTGCATGTAGACACATATGCCTCAGAGTATTTTTATTTAGTGTGCCACTGATCAAAACCATTCTTTACCCAGATATCTACTTGATTAACTCATTCATTTTAACCAGTTCTTTGGTCAAAGTTCACCTTATCTTAGGAGGCCTCTTGACATAAAACTATGCTTCCCCATTTAATTTATCTATTGCTCAAGCTAAAAACCCAGGAGTTATCCATGACTCCTGATTCCTTCATGCTCCATATCCAATCCAGTCTTGTCTAGTCAACCTTAAAATCATGTCCCGAATCCAACCACTCTTCTCTGCTTTTACTCCTATCATCCTGGTCCAAGCCACTATTACCTATTGTAATTTTCTTCTAGAAGAATATAGGTTTAATTGCCTCTAAAAATATGTAAACATGTATTAATCCCAAATCAAAACACATTTTTTGTAAGTATAAGAAAGTAGCTGGAAGCGACATTTTGTTTTTCCCTTTATTACACAGAGGCCAGTTTGAAAATCTTTAGCGCAGATGGCTAGGAGACTCAAATGAGTTACATGGCTTTCTTATAAGTTAGAAGGTAAAGAAATGATACTTCCTGATTAAATGATGCCATACAAAAAACTATGAACTAGAACCTTTTCCAAATTAGTATTCCAAATGATATGATACCTACTATACCAGTTAGCAGACACAATTCAATTCTACCTATGGAAAAATAAGTGAAAAGCAAATCCCATTACATTTATATAAAGAATTCCATTTTACACTAGCCTCTAGGAAACTTTAGCAGAGAGAATTTCTAAAAGTAAAGGCAGAAGTAGAGCCCAAAATGGTAATGTCAAAAAAGATCTCTACCTCACTTACCTCATGAACAAGACAGCTAAGAGTTTATTTAGCTTAAGATTTTCTATCCTATCCCTTAGGTCAACTTCCTTTATATTAAATACATTTTTACTATAAGAATTATAAAGCTGATTAACATACTAAATGCAACCTAAGATTTAGAAAAACTGGCTTGGCTGGGCGCGGTGGCTCACACCTGTAATCTTAGCACTCTGGGAGGCCAAGGCAGGTGGATCGTTTGAGCTCAGGCTCAGGAGTTCAAGACCAGCCTGAGCAAGAGCGAGACCCCGTCTCTACCAAAAATAGAAAAAATTAGCTGGGTATGGTAGCGCATGCCTGTAGTCTCAGCTACTCGGGAGGCTGAGGCAGAAGAATTGCCTGAGCCCAGGAGTTTGAGGTTGCTGTGAGCTAGGCTGAAGCCACAGCACTCTAGCCCAGGCAACTGAGTGAGACTCTGTCTCAAAAAAAAAAAAAAAATTAAAAAAAACTGGCTTTATATAAGTATTTCTTAAAAATGTTTATATTCAAGTGTTGACAATATTTATGCTCAATAAATATATTTCATTAAAACAGAAAGTTCAAAGTTCTTGTTTTCAAAGGATTTATCTTTCTGAAAACAAAAAAACAAAACAGTATGTATATAACCCTGTGTACTCAAGCAAACCATAAAGTCCTAAGATTATGAATTCAATTTGTCTGCATTACCCTTAGCATCCAACAGAATGGTCTGCACATCCAGTAAGTACCAGTAACACTCTTAATCATTAACATCTTAGAAATGTAGCTTACCATCATCCTGTCTGATAGGTTGCTTTATTAATGTTTCCAGAGCACCACTATAATCTTCCAAAATCCAATATGCCATACTCCGAAGAAAAGGATCATAATGTATATTTATGTTCAATGAACTGAGTTCCTTACCAGGAGAATCAATTCCCAAGACTTTTTTACGTAAAATAGATTTATATGTTGCAGATGTATCAAATTCAGACTCATAGAGTCTTGCTATTACGAGAGCCAACTGAATGTCATTCAGTTTCTCCAGACATACCTTTATAAAAAGAGAAATACTCTTTATAAATAAGCAGGGGCAGCTTTCATTTTTATATAAACGCAACCAATAACTAGAAAAAAGGCTTTATTAATTAGCTAAACAAGGATTAGCTAAACAATTACCTAAACTAAAATTAGCAAACAAGGATTAGAAACAAAACATATACTGCCTGATTTAGCAAATCTACTTGACAAATTTGTTAATACTTGTAAATCTACCTGTTAGTATTAAATATATATTTAATATTTGCAAAAAGAATTAGCCTAATAAGGAAGTATTAGATAAATTTAAATGGTACCAGTTCAAGCTATGTATTTTATTTCAGTCTTGAAACTCTACTCTTCTCCATGCATCCCAGTAGACTATACTGTTTCCAAATTAAAAGGCTATTTTGAATTACTTGGAAGAAACTGAGCAAAAGGGCAACATAACAGAAATGTTATGCTATCTTAAATGTTCATAATTTTTTAAGGCTTACCAGGAAATAAACAGTTAAGAATTTTCTAAGATTCATCAAGTAAGACAACCAGAGATGGGTTCAAATATGTTTAAACTGATAGGACAAACCTTTTAATTTTTTTTAACCTGTTCATGAATATCATTAAGAGCCAGATCAATTACTTATCTGTACCAACCAACAAAATCTAGTTAATCCTAATTGTGTATAAATACCATTCAAGCTAAATGAAAAAAATTTAAAATATCACTTAAAATATTAACAGTTACTTTAAGTATGTATTTAGGCTTGTGTTATATCCATTACAGTTGAAATTAAAAAACAAAAATTTAAGCCCTAAAGAGTTTAAAAGGATCACAATGCTATTTCTTTTTAAAGTTCCATTCATTACCTCAATTGCATCTCTGAGGCAACCAGCTAAAAGAAAAAATGCTGCGGAATGTTCAAATCTTTGTTTGCCTAGCAAAGAAAAAGCATTCTTTAAAGCTGCTTTACGCCACCGTTCATCCTCAAAATTGTGTCCAAAAAATTGTGTCATTCTGGTGTCTTTTTGAGATCTATAAAGGAAAAAAAAAAAGTATAAAAATTTTGGAATACAATTTTTCTATATCAGAATCAATCTCCTAAGGTTAGGATTTAAAAATGAAGGCTCAATAGAAACATTTGACAGTTCATAAATTACTGTGTTTGCTTCTTTTTCTAGCAAAAAAGAATACTAGGTAAACGTTTATTTTTTCATATAAATCTCAGAGATTATTGAAAAATTTTCTTTCAAACTACAAAGAAAATCACATTAGTAGTAGGTAAAAAGTTACTTTTAAATCCATGAAAAATATGTAACTTATATTAACTTCTGTGCTACTTCACTATTTAAAACTCATCAGTAAATAACCTTTCCTGGCTGCCTATATGAGAATGACCTTACTCATGAAAATTACCCCGATTTAAAACAAGCCTAAAACATTCAGTATCTTAAAAAATTGATCTGGCACTAAAATTTTGCTGTTCATGTGGATCACCTGGAACTAAACCAAAAACAAATAATGATTTATTTATAGTTATCATGTTCATCAGTCTTGCTGAGAAGTAAAAAAGAAATTCTAAGTGAATTCAGCTCAGGAATGAAGTCAGGGCCCATAGGACGAAGGTAGTTTTGAGGGATAGCCTGGCTCATGTGCTTTCAATAGGACAGAGAGTCCTGTTCCAGACTAACAATTCATCTTATTCTCAACCCCAAATGCAAGTTTCTGCTTTAGTTACCTTTGTTTCACAAGAGCATCATCAGAAGTTCTTAAAATAAACAAAGAATGTGTTTCTGGACTGATAATTCTGAAAACAAACTGAAGTGACCTCATCAGGTTTCTTCCACTCTGGAAAACTGGGCTTTTCCCCTATGACATCTCTCTATACATACAAAAATAACTAAGAATCTGCATGAATCAATATCAGTAAGAACAACAAATCTTACTTTGTACATTTACTCCTTATGAATAGGTTTTCACGTTGAAATACAGTTTTCTTACATACCTGTATAATCCCCAAATCACAGCTTTCTTTTTCATTGCAAGGTAAAAAATGGCAGCATCTAAAGGATCATTCTTTCTATAAAAGGCTGCTTTGGCTACCTATAATCAGAAAATACTGGTCAAAATTGCACAGAAACAGCTTTTATGTAAACAAATAATTTCCCTCATATACAAGCTTAGCACAAATTATCTATTTAAAAGTTCAATAAATTAAAAAAAATGCATATGAATACATGTATGCATATATAAAATAATAACACAAGTAACTTATGGGCTGGGTGCAGTGGCTCATGCCTGTAATCCCAGCACTTTGGGAGGCTGAGACAAGAGGATAGCTTGAGATTAGGAGTTTGAGGCTGCAACGAGCTACAATTGTGCCACTGCACTCTAGCCTGGGCAACAGAACAAGAACCTGTCTTTTCAAAAAACAAAAACACAGAGAGAAAGTAATAGCAGAAGAGATATGGAATGAAACCTAAAAAAACATCCAAAACACATTAATTCATTTTTACACCAAAATAAAACACTTACTTTTTCTATGCATTTGCGTAAGATGCGGGTATTCCGGACCCACCATCCCACACCCATAGCTCTCAGTTCAGACCAAGTGGGATCATCTTTCTGCATTGCTGGCAACATGTTCAGCAATTCTTCTTCTGCTACTGAGTGAAATGCCCAAGCAAAATGACTAGTAGACAGGCCTAAAGAAATGTAAAAAATAATGTTTATAAGAAATATACATATAATTATATAATGATTATCAGAAATATATGTCCCACATTTGCAATATAAACTTTTACGGCATTCACAGTTACATTTATTTAAGATTGGTGGAAGTGTGAGATATTTTTTATTCTTGCTTCTCCAAACAGCTCTATCATTCGAATAAGCGTATATTTTATATAATTAACATTTTTTTCAAAAAAGAAAAGACAAAATGCTTATGGTAAATACTGCCATGCTGAAGTATTTTTGCTCTCTAGCTATTACTCATAAGCCTTTTCTTAAAAATGATAAAAATTTAAAGCATTATTTTATATTGGTATGTTTTTCTCTTCAAAGCTGTTTCTCACCCTTCTTTGGTCAACGTTTTGTGGATGTAATCCCATGAAATTAAAAAAATCAAGTAAACAAAATCGGTTGGTGAACTAAGAATAGTATTGCAAAAGACTCCACAATCAGAACGCATACATTAAATTCCAGCTCTACTGCTAACTACCTAAATAACCATGGGCAAGTTCCTTAGTCTCTTAATGCTTCAGTTTCTTCATATATAAAACGTAAATAATCATGGAACTACCTTATTACAGTTTTGAGGATTCAATGAAATAATATAGTTTATAAATTTAGAATAGAATCTGGCACATAATGATTATTTTTCATATCACCATTTTTGTAACAAGGTATTTTTATACTTATACCACATCATTTATGTCAGCAATTCTCTCAATCTAATGGCCTTCACATGTGATATTTATTGCTCAGCTTCTATTTTCTTTCTTCAGAATACATTTTGTTTAGCATGACTGGGTAAAGTAAATAATTATTATAATTACAAGATGTGGCTTTAAGATATATGACCTCAAATTTATAACCTATGCCAAGGAATAATATCCTATGCCAAGTAATCTGAAATGCTTGCTACACCAAAGACTTTGGAAATAGAGACATAGAAACTTAAAAAAAAAAAAACTATGCTACGAATGGACTATTATTCTAAATTATTTTTAGACCCCTATTATCACTCTAGCAACTTCAATAAATTTTCATAAATAATTAAAGAATTTGATTCAGACATCAGCCACGAAGGCAGAACAAAAGTTCCAGGCTTCACTCCACACCACGGTTTTGCATATTTGTGTCCCTCCAGAATTCACGCTGAAATTTAATCCCCAATGTAATAGTATTAACAGGTGAGGCCTTAAGGAGATAATTATATCATGCCTGCATGAATGGGATTAATGCTCTCACAAAATGTCTCAAGAGGACTAGCTGGTCCTTTTTGCCCTTCCCACCATGTGAGGATGCAGTAACAGGGCACCATTACGGCGCAGAGATCAAGCCCTTATTCAACACCAATTCTGCTGGCACCTTGATCTTGGCTTCCCAGCCCCGAGAAATGTGAAAAATAAATTTCTATTATTTATAAATTACCCAGTCCAAGGTATTTTATTATAGAAGCCCAAAAATACTAAGACACCTTCTCCCCACCCCCAAAAGTTCAACTAGCAACTATCCACAGATAATAACACCTTTGTATAATAATAACCCCCAAACCTGGGAATAAGCCTGAGACACCTCCATGGACCACAGAACCGAATAAAAACTGCATCAGAAGGGTAAAAGTAGCAGTCTCACTTTGAGTGCATCACCCCTCCTCCTCCAAGTCAGCACAGTGCAACACAGAATGGGTTCCGCTGGATCCCGAGTTTCTACAGCGGGAAAAGAAAGCTAGAGGCAGATATCCAGCTTCTCTAACATTCTCAGATACTTCCTAGGAAGCTCATGCTGGTCTCACCTCATGAGGAACACTGGGGACAACAGCACAGCTAAACTGCTTGAGGTCGGGTAGAAACAGAGAAAGGAGGTGGAGCTCACAGCAACTAGCACACAGATCCTAGTGGTAGTGCTACTGTTCCCTGCCAGTGGTAGTGCCCAGTGAGAGATATCAGCCAACACCATAGCACCACAGCCCACCTTCAAAGCTGAGCTGGTTACTTTCAGAAACACGGTAGGAACTTCAGCCTGGCTTAAATCCCTAGATGGCCAGCCTTAGAGCCCATTCCAAGGCCCCATGTAGACAAAGAGATATCTACCTCAGTGCATTTCAGAAAAGCTGGGGGGCTAGGACTGCCCAACCTAGAAGTCCAAACAACAGTTTGATTCAGACTCAGACACCACCCCAAGGCCCTACCCAGGCAAGGAGTCACCTTGGTACATTCCTGTAGAGCTTAGGGGTTAGACCTGCCTAACCGAAGACTCCAAACAGTACATTACCCAGACTCAGCCCACTGCAAGGCCACCCTGAGATGCCAGCCACTGTGCATGTCTGTGGAGAATAGAGGTTGAACCTGCCTGACTCAGGAGTCTAAACAGTGGGCCCAGACTCAGAACTTACTCCAAGGCCCTGCCCAGTCAGGGAGATACCCATTATAGTACATTTCTGCAGTGCACAGGGGCCAGACTTGACTGATCTGGGAGGCCAAACAGATACTTGGCCCAGCCCCAGAGCCCATACCAAGGCTCCACCCAGGTAGGGAGGCAAGCCTCAACTATGCATTTCTATAGAACATAGACTCTGACCTGTCTATCCAGAGTAGCAACTCTGCCTAACCTTGGGGCCACCCTGCAGTCTTGTCTATCTTCAGAATAAAAATAACAATATTCTCTAGCCAGTGAACAAATCTTGTGACCCAGCCAGCAATTCTGACTGACTGCACAGCCAGCTCTAACTGACTGCAGAGTTCAGCCAGCGGTCTCACAGAACAGAACACAGCCAGCAGTACCACCTAACCTCAAAACAAAAGCAGTGGGCCCAGCTACCTAGAGAACCTGACAGCAAGCTCTACCTGCCTGGGGTCATTTCCAGCTGACCTATGCATAAATAGAGGCTAGACTAAATAGTGAAAGTCTATCCCTGCCAAAAAATACCTGTGAAGACCAGAAAATGTGGCTATCTCCTCAAATGTGTGGACACCAAAGCAAGGACATGAGGATTGTGAAAAATCATGGAGTCATGACACCTCCAAAAGAAACTACTAATAAATAGAGATTTGAACCCTAAAGAAAGAGAGATCTATGAAAGGACTACCAAAGAATTCAAAACAACCCACTTAAAAAGTTCAGTTAACTACACAAATATATGGATGGAAATTAAACGAACTTCAGGGAAAAAAACAAAACAAAACACAAACAAGAAGACAGAAAAATAGAAACAAAAGCCAAATTAAAATCCTAGGAATGAAGAATACAATAACTGAAAAATTCAACAGAAGGCTTCAATAACAGGCTTGTTATCAAGCAGAAGAAAGAATCAGCAAGTTCAAAGACAGAACATTTGAAAATATCTAGTCAGAGGAACAAAAGAAAAAAGAATGAGGAAAGCCTACAGGAATTATGAAACATCATGAAGAGACCTAATTTTCATATAATAGAAGTTTCAGAATGAGAGGAAAGACAAAAAGGGCCAGAAAGCACATTTAAAGAAATGATGGCTGAAAACTTCCCAAATCTGGAGAAAGATGCTAACATGCAGGCATAGGAAACACAAAGGTCTCCAATCAATTTCAATCCACAGAGGAGTCCACTAAGACACATAATAACCAAACTATCAAAAATCAAAGACAAAGAAAATATTCTGAAAGCAGCAAGAGATAAGAAACACATCACATATAAGGAAGTCCCAATATGGCTACAGTGGGTTTCTCAGCAGAAACCCTGTAGGCCAGGAAGAGTGAAATTATGTACTCAAAGTGCTGAAAGAAAAAAAACAAACAACAACAAAAAAACCCCTGCCAACCAAGAATACTGAACCCTGCAAAGCTTACCTTCATAAATGAGGGAGAAATAAAAAATTTCCCAGACCAATAAAAGGTAAGAGAGTTCATTACCATTAGTCCTGCCTTACAGGAATTGCTAAAAGTAGTTCTTTAAGCTGAAATGAAAGATCACTAATTAGTAATGTAAAATATTCGAAAGCACAAAACTCAATCATACTCAGAATACTCTAGGACTGCAATGGTGTTGTGTAAAAGCAAATTTATCTCTAGCATAAGGGTTAAAAGACAAAATTGTTAAAAACAATTATAGCTAAAATATATGTCAAGGGATACAAATTACAAAATTATGTAAATTCTGACATCAAAACATAAAATGTGAGGATGGGGGGAGTTGTTGTATGTGATCGAAGTTATCGGCTTGAAATAACCCATTATAAGTATGTTTTATGTAAGCCTCATGGTAACAAAAAAGCAAAAATGTATACTAGATGCACAAAACATAAATAGAAAGGATTCAAAGCACACCGCAATAGAAAACCAGCAAATGACAAAGAAAGCGAGAAAAAGAAACTATCTTCAAAACAACTAGAAAACAAATTACAAAATGGCAGTGAGTTATTATTAATTTAAATGTAAATGAATTAAAATCTCCAATAAAAAGACAAGAGCAGCTGAATGGATATAAAAATAAGATCCCACTATATACTGCCTACAGGATACTAGCTCACTTTTAGCCACACATACACTGAAGGGACAGAAAAAGATACTCCACACAAATGGAAACCAAAAGAGAACAGGGGTAGCTATACTCATATCAGATAGACTATAAGTCAAAAACTGTAAAAGGAGACAAAGAAGAATGTTAGATTATGATAAAGGGGTCAATTAATCCAGAGGATATAATTATTATAAACACGTATGTACCCATTATCAGAGCACCTAAACTTGTAAAGCAAATGTTAAAGGATCTGAAAGGAGAGAGAAATTCCAGTACAATAATAGTAGGGAACTCCAATACCCCACTTTCAACAACAGACAGATCATACACACAGAAAATGTATAAGGTTTCTTTTAGAGTAGAGGAGGGGAAAAAATAAAATTTATAAGGAAACATTGGACCTGACCAATGTCTTGTCCTTCACACCAAATGTACCTTAAAGACATATACAGAACATTCCATTAAATAGCAACAGAATACATACGCTTCTCACACACACAAGAAACATTCTTCAAGATAGGTCATACATTACGCTACAAAGCAGGCCTGAAAAAATTTAAGATTTTCCTTTACATTCGCAACCTGGCTAATTGTTTGGTCCAACAGACATAGCTTTCAGCCTATCTCAGCTTTCAACATGCCTTCCCCACTAAACTTAATCACGTCTAGCTTTTGATTTACAGTGAAAGACACTATAGGATCATTTGTTTATGTGTGTATGTATGTATGTATTGGAGATAGGGTCTTGCTCTGTTACTCAGGCTGGAGTGCAGTGACACGATCATAGCTCACTGTAACCTTGAACTCCTGTGCTCAAATGATCCCCCGACTCAGCCTCCTAAGCAGTTAGGACTACAGGTGTGCATCACCAATCCCAGTGACTTTTTTTTATTTTTCTGCAGCGATGGGGTCTTGCTATGTTGCCCACGCTGGTCTTTAACTCCTAGCCTTATGCAATCTTCCTGCCTCAGCAGCTGAAAGCACTGGGATTATAGGTGTGAGCCACCATGCCCAGCCTGTAGGGTTATTATTAATGGTTGTGTCTCAGTGAACAGGGAGGTCTGAGGAGAAGGAGAGAGACAAGGAAATGGCCAGTCTGTACTGCAGTCAGAACACTCACATTTATTAAGTTCACTGTCTTATATGGGCATAGTTTGTGGCGCTCCAAAACAATTAGCATAGTAACATCAAAGATGACTTATCACAGACCACCAAAACAGAAATAATAAAAGTTTGAAATAGAGAGAATCACCAAAATGTGACATAGAGATATGAAGTGAGCACATGCTTTCTGACAAATGTGCCAAAGGACTTGCTCCACCTAGCATTGCCACAAACCTCCAATTTATAAAAAATTGGAATTATCTGCGAAATGCAACAAAGCAAAGCACAATAATAGGAGGTGTGCCTGAATATATACTGAAGTATTAATACTATTCAGCCTTAAAAAGGAAGAAATTCCTGTCATTTGCAACAAGATGGATGAACCTGGAGGACATTACGCTAAATGAAATAAGCCACACACAGAAAGACAAATACTACATGATCTCACTTCTATGTGGAATCTAAAACAATCAAATCACAGAAGCAGAAAGTAGAATGGTGGTTTAGCAGAGGCTAGTGGATGGGGGAGTAGGAGGAAGATGCTGATTGAGGGTACAAAACTTCAGTTAGGAAAAATAAGTTTTTGAGATCTATTGCACAGCATGGTGACATTTAATAACAGTGTATTGCATATTTCCAAATTGCTAAAAGAGTAAATTTCAAATGTTCCCACCACAAAAAAGGATGCATATGTTAGGTGATATGTTATTTCACTTGATTAAACCATTCCACTTTTATACATATAACATTACTTTGTACCTTATAAATATAGAAAATTATAAGTTGTCAAATTACAATAACATTTTTAAAAAAAGAATTTGATTTACAATTGTAAGCTTTACTTTTTCAAAGCTAAATGCAAAATGAGAACAGAAAGAAAGCAAACACAGAAACAAAGGGTCAGAGAAGAAAAGAGAGAGCAAGAGACAGAGACCAATGAACAGAGATTAACTTGCACAGTCCCAGTAACACTGTTTAATCCTGTAGATCTAACAATGCTGGAAGCCAGCTCTATTTCTTAAACATCCTGGGCATTGAGCCAATAAATATTGTTTTGTTGACGTTAATTTAAGTGAGATTTCTGTCACTTTTAACTGTGAGAGTTGTGACTAACAGTATATAGGAATATCTGAAATACACTAATGTTATTAAACTAGTATCTGAAATGCACATTAATTTTATCAGTTCTGTAGTATTCTTCATGAAACATTTGAAATTTGAATATTATTTTTATATAAAAAATGTTACTCAAATTTTTTGGGGAAAGCTGAATATAGATAAATGTCAAAAACAGAGAAAAGGGACAATCTAAAGAAGAAATTAAAGAGAATGAAACAATACTAATTTGCCTTTAATACACCATGTATTTAAAAACATAACACAGAATATCCAATTACCCTATATCCATTTCTTCATTCTTTCCATCTACCGTTAAAAATTCCAATGTTTTAAGCAAAGAATATTAAGATGAAACAAACATTTTAACAAATAAAGGAAACTCAGAATGTGTCAAATTTGTCATCATTATTGTATCTGGTCAAAAAAAGTTTAAAAGCGCATAAGCCTCTCTTTTTCTATTTGCCTTATATTCCTTAATAGATTAGTATCAAAATTACCTTGATGAAGGAGTTGCACTCGATAGGCAGGAAGGGAAGTTGTAAGAAAGGTATGGAGTCGAATAGCCAAAAGAAATTTTAACCCACATTCATCAAGAGTTTCTCCACCTACAACCAGGGGGAAAAAAGTATTTACATATTTTTATTTGTAAAAAATCATTTTGTAAATGAAACACAAATAATGATTCTGACAATTAGCACATGTCACAGTACCAAACATAGGCACAAAATATTCTTAAATTGACAAAATAAGTTATTAGTCTAAAAATTTTCTAACATTTCCTTTTTTCTACACAATTTTACATTACAGAAAAAAGCAGTACAGTTTAATAACTGGAAAAATAATAAAGAAGAGAACAAAATGACTCAGGGTCTAAGGCATTCTTTATAATCTGATCTTTTCTGATCTGAATCTTATTTAAATTAAAACATGACTGAATTTTAAATAGTTTAACCTTCTCTGTGGCATATGTTACAGTGGTATTTTCCACATTGATTCAAATCATATATCTGTTCTGATAATCTGCTAACCCTGAAAGAAATAGTTACATGGTGGGAAGACCTGATTTCTACTTTGAAGTAAAAATTAAAAACATAAAACACCTATAACATATTCACATCAAAAAATAGTATCTACTAGTAATACCTCTTAAAGCAAAAGCGTCAAGATTCATAACCAACTAAATTTGCTTAAATTTAAAATTACTTTATTTATCTTAAATTTATCTCGTATTTTCCTTTCAAGCTTAGTTCAAATGGATACTGACCTATATGTGGTCCAAGGGCTGAACTTGTTAATTTTAGACCTTATTTGAGTTTTGATGGGAATTTGTTCATAATTCAGATTTATTTTTAAAAATGTTCTCTGGATGAGGAAAAGACCTAATTATATTCTACTTACACTTGCTATTGTAGGTAGGAATAGGCACTAATAGAACAGAAACCAACTTTTAGGTTCAGGTAACTAAAATAATTGTTTGTTTGTTTGTTTGTTTTATTTATTTTTGAGACAGAGTCTCCCTCTGTCACCTGGGCTAGAGTGCAGCCGCATGATCATAGTTCACAGCAACCTCAAACTCCTGGGTTCAAGCGATTCTCCTGCCTCGGCCTCCCAAATAGCTGGGGCTACAGGTGTGCAACACCATGCCAAGCTAAGTTTTCTATTTTTTGTAGAGACGGGCTTCACTCTTGCTCAGGCTGGTCTCCAACTCCTGAGCTCAACTGATACTCCCGCCTCGGCCTCCCAGAGTGCTAGGATTATAGGAGTAAGTGACTGCATCCAGCCTAAAACAATTATTTAACTTTTGCTAAACTCAAAAAGATTCAGTTGGATCTTTTATATCATTAAGCAATTAGCAAAAATGACAGGCATTGGTCTTTGTGAACTTCCTCATAATATTACGATTTATGGGATAAATAGCATATATTAAAATTAAAACTGTTGTGAAGGCGGCAGAGATGTTTCAAAAAAAACCTTGGCATCATTTTTATAAAAAATAATTTAAGATTATTTTCTGTGAAAATAAGTAAAAATGTTATCACGAGTACAGAATTTAATTTACCTTGGCTTCTGTCTCTGCTTTCTCCAATGTCAGTGCTTGTAGTTGCAATTGTATCTGCTAAGGCCATCAAAGACATCTGTTCCATCCGGCTGAGTCCAGGTAAACTAGAATGAAGTAAGTGGCCAGAAAGAACCTGAGCATGCTCAGGACCAAAGTAAGTTGGGCTGTATTGTGAAAGGTCAATAACTCTGGGCTTTGAATTTTCTTCATCTGTCTCTAACACATGAGTATCAGTCATTAGAGCTGAGACTTGAAACAGCTCATCATAACTTTCTTTTGATAATTGATTTGATTTATTTAAGGTACTTTCATTACTGGATTTCTCCAAAGATGAGTAATAGCTATCATCATCTGCTGCAAGTAAGGCATATAAAGGAAGTGGAGGGACAGAATCTATTTCTGTGTAATCTATATTTTCAGCCTTGTTGAATGCCTGGGGGTCTCTGGTAGTGCTTCCACTAGCACTGATGGTGAGAGACCTAAGACGGCGTTCATTATTAGATTCAGGGTCATTCAGAGCCACAACTTCCCCAGCAATGCACTTCACAAGATGTGACAAGATGGCCTTTGCTCTCCGAACTTTGCCAAGATCCATAAGTTCCAAAAGCTGCAAGGGATGGTACTGAGGTAAAGTTGGGGAAAGTACATGAGCTGCTTCAAAAAGACCTGAATCTTCCATATCCACTGAAGGATCGAATGCAGTTTTCTTTCCACAGATTTTCTGTGCAAGACTGGTCATGGACCGAGTCAGGGTTTTCTTTGGAGGAGGTAACCCAGCACTTGATGAGTTACTCTGTTTTATTAAACTTATTATGGATGGAGTGCTCCCATTGTATGAATCTGTTATAACAGGTTCTTGTTTAGTAGAAGGCTGCCATTGGGAATATACATGCATTTCACAATCCATTCCTACCACAAGGATGCCATCCCGGACCCATGATAAAGAAACAGGAAAAGGTGGGGAGCCTTCTACAGAAGATACCAAGTCCACACTTCGTAACAATACAAATTTAGAAAGGGGCACAACTTTAGTACTCTCCCAAACAGGAAATGCCAGGCTTTCCTTACCAGTCTGTTCTTGTACCTTGCCAGCCAGGGGTCCATACATAAAAAGCTTTGATCCAATTCCTACAGTCAAGATATGAGATCCATCTTCTCTAGACATCCAGTCTAAGTGAACTAAATGCTTTCTGTTTGATGTGATACTCTCTCTACTGGACAAACACATCTCTTGTTTATTATAGGCCACTAAATTGCTATCAATACTAATTCCAGAATCCAACACTGTGCTTAACTCATCTAAATGAATTGTCTGTTCAAGGACCCAATATGAGCCTCCTGTAGACTCACATTCAAAAATACTTACATGCATCACAAAGTCCTGAGAAGATCTACTATTAGATGCAGGCTGCTTGTAAGCTACTGCTAAACGATTTGTATGTGCACAGCTAACTTCTATAGGCCTACCAGGTACGGTTATACTACTATTGCTCTGAAGTCCATCTTCAATAAGTAATGGCCATTCTTCCCAAATGTATGCAAGATCCATCTTTCCATTGTTTGATGTGGCAGATTCTCCATTTGTTACTCTGCATCTCCAGAATCTTACTTTTTCATCTGAACATGAAGTTGCCAATAAATAAGGAGCACTGCACACAGGATATATGGAAGAAGAACTCAGATGACCTAAAATGAAAGTAATGCATTAACAAAATGGCAAATTTGGCTAAATATTTGTTTTTATGAACTAAAGGTTTTGGTCCTTTTGTATGAACTACTGTTAAGAATATGACAGTCTACATTTAGTTAAAGTGTTGACAAGAATAGTAAGAGGCTTTTAATGACAACAAAAAGGTATACAAAAAGAAAATATCACCAAAACCTACAGTTGAAAGGGAACTCTGAAAGAATGCACTTCAATTCCTATATTTTACAGGTAAGGTCTCTTTTGACCAAACATGTTAGGTATCTCATATCTAAATCAAACAATCAGACAAAGGCCAAATTTAAAAGCCTAACTTCCAGTCCCGATTCTCAATCCAGCATTTGATTCACAACTATTCACAACTATTCCATTCTATTTTAGAGACAAGGTCTCCCTCTGTCACCCAGGCTGGAGTGCAGTGGTATAGCTCACTGCAACCTCAGACTCCTGGGCTCAAGCAATCCTACTGCTTCAGCCTTCAGAGTAGCTAGAACTACAGGTATCTATCATCATGCCTGGTCAATTCTTTCTTTTTTTTTAAAATTTTTTATAGAGAACAGGTCTTGCCATGCTGCTCAGGCTGGCCTTGAACTCCTGGCCTCAAGCACTCCTCCCACTTCAGCCTCCCAAGGACCTGGGATTATAGGCATGAGTCACCGTGCCAGGCCTAGTTTCAAAACTCTGCTAGTTTCACACATTATTATAAATCTCATTTTAAAACTATCAATATATTTTAAAACATTTGTCAACTTTCACTGGCTTTTTCTCCTTCATATTTTTCAATATAAAGATGAATGGCTTTGCTTACCTACACATTACATGATCACTTTTCAGGGCCCATCATGACTGAGGTATATCTGATACAACTGATGCTGAGAAGATTCCTAAGCATAAGTTAACATTTGCTTAAGCTTAAAGTAATCATATTTGTTTCCTAAAACAGGAGTAGGCAAACTTTTTGTTAAAGAGCCACATAGTAATGACTCTTTTAGGCTTTGCTAGCTATAGTTTCTGTTGCAACTATTCAACTCTGTCACTGCAGAGCAAAGACAGCTATACATACCAGTGAACAAAGAGGTGACCCAGAGTTTGCAGACCCATACCCTGAACTATTAAACTGCTAATGATTATATAAAGATGTTATATAAAACGTTTATCATATTTTATCATATTTTACTATAATTGTAGTAAGGTTTTTTAAAAATCCCTCAAGGAATCTAGAAATATTATAAAAGGACAGAATTAACATTAACCATCAGTTTCTCTAAGTTTAACAGAGAATAAAGATCTTATCCTTTCCAATAGTATTGATAAAAAAATTTTGTAAAACTAGGAAAAAAGCTTTCACCATATGCTAACTCTTCTTGTCAAACAAAACAAATCTATTCTTTTCCATAGACTTTCTTCTATCAAATAACTTTGGCCAAAGATTAATAGGAGATTTATCTTAATAAATAGTTTCAGTTTCTCTACATTTGCCATATTATTTTAATTGGAGTTCAGTAATGAAGAGCATACTATTAGGGCTAATGATAGCAGCTCTTCAAATTCTGTCAATACAAAAGCCACTTTTTTTCAAACTTTAATTTTCCTTACATTGATTCTTTTAAAATTAAAATATATCCCAAAAAAACAACTCCTGCAAGCCTCACCATTCAGAAAACATTGAGTACTTGAAAACATGATAAACTGAAAAGCATTCAAAATAATCAAAAAAAAAATGACAAAGAAGTAGAAAAGAGCAAAGACCCACACTTTAACTATGAAAATGAAAGAATTAGATGATGAAAAAGATGGATTTGTCTTGATATTCCTGATACCTTAGAACAGTGGTTCTGACCTTTTGTGTGCATGAGAATCATCTGGAAGGCTTGTTAGACCAGGCGCTGGGCCCCATCCCACAGTTTATGATTCAATAACTCTGGGCAGCCCAAGAATTTTCATTTCTAACAAGTCCTCAGGATGCTGATGCTGTTGGCCTGGGGACATTTTGAAAACTGCTGCCCTAAAATAAGGATGCTAAATATACAGCAGGAACTACACACTCAGAATCTTTCTTAGTGCATGACTCCAGGCAGCCACCACCAACACTATCAAAGTTTGCAAATAAGGTACAATTCAGTTACAACCTCTGCTCTAGAAACTTTCACTTTTTCTTCCTGAAAGGGCAATGAAAATTTGTTTTAGAAATCACTACTTAAGAATAGAACTAGCTGACAAATGTCAGAGTAATCTGAAAACATAATGAGAAAATTTAAGTCTTCAATTTAGGGTACTTGAATACATTATTTCCATTTCTGGTTCTGTATGGATTTAAGAAGTAGTCACAGCACCTATTTTTAAATACCTGGTAGACACTCATGGGTTATAGAGTTAAATCTCTTTTCATAAAATTTACGAACCTGCTGATGGCTTAATACTTATTATCTCAACTCCTTCTGGCAAATGCAACTCTTGGCTATAAACCATTTCTGAAAACAGAGTCAACTTGCTGGTACTCTGAAGATTTGCTCTGCAAGCCTGATACTTCTGTGAAAAAGGAGATAGGATCTTCTCTGGAGAAGAAGAAGAATGTTCTTCTGGCTGCCAAACTGTTTCAGATATTTTTGTATCTGTTTTTTCATCTATAAAACATAAGAACCAATAGCATTATTAGGCATCTACCCAAAATCCTGTTTTTAACCATCAATTCTTTAGAATGGAACTACCGTGTATGTATGTGTATGACCACATTGTCCCCGCTGTGACTTGCTTCAATATTTAAAATACATTTATGTAGACTGTTGTATAAAAACATTCCATAGTCTCTTTATAATAATGTAGTTTCTAAATTCTAGGACCCATGCAATTGTAAGATGTATTATCAATATTATGAAAACATATTTGGAAAGAACACATAAATTTTCACATTAAATGTATGTATCAATTTTAAATGTGAGAAATTAGTGCAATTTAGAATCACAGAAATATATTAACTTACAATATCATTTGGAGACTAGAGAGGCTGTGTTCTTCAGTCAAACGTAAGCTTTACTGAACATAGCCAATAAGTTGAACAAACATGTGGATGTGTGCTCATAGGAGCTACTCTCCAGTCTCTTGAAACCTGCTGATGGAGTAATTCACCCCTGCTGGCTCCTAAAGGAGATAAAATTCTAAGCCACTTTAAATCCCAAGCATAGCTTAATTCTGTGGCTAAAAAGTCCAGGCACATATCCTAGCCTAACCCTGCAGATTTTAATGTCTCACCTCTTGAACTACCCCTTGCTAAAGGCCAGTTTCTTTCTGCAGCACTCCACATCACTGTTTCTGAAGAACCAGTGTCAAAGTCATGGGAAAGGAAAGAGAAATATAGAAGTTCGCACTTGATTGGCAACACTCTAAGCTAGCTTCACATTCTCTTAGCACAGCAGGTGTTTAAATTTGATTCTTTTGCTCTTAAGTGATTTTGTGCCTTCCTTAGAGATTTTCCAAGACCTAGGAGATCAATCTTTCTGCTGCTTCCTTTTAGTCTGTTGTTTTTCAGCCATTAGCCACACACAGACTCTCTTTGGAGAGACCATAGAACTTCCAAGAGACTTTATTGGCCAGATTTCAAATGGCTACGGGCTAGTTTTTCCGTGGGGCCCTCCTCTGATCCACAGGTAAAACCCCTCCTCTCTTTGCCCAGAGAAACTCTGGGAGTACAGATCAATCCAAACCCAGCTACAGCAACTCTATTGGCAAAGCAAGTAAAGATCAGGCACCAGTCCTCTATGCCTGTAACTACACGAGTCCCATCTCAAAATCTCCATGGTCACCGTGAACTGCTTTTTCACTAGACATACTCCCAACCCTCTCCCCCTTGGTCAGTGGCAGGAATCACTGCACAGCTCACACGAAAGAAATCCTCTTCCCTAAATCATGCAAAATCTCCAAGGACCTAATTCTTGTATTGCTCTTTTGAATGAAGGTGTTTTAGAGCTGTGAAAGCTCTTCTCCTTTCTTTGGAAATTTGCATCTTGATTTTGCAACTCACATTAGGAATTCCTATCTGTTATAACTTGATTCCTAAACTGAAATTTCGAGTTACAGGAAGATGAAGATGATGTTACATATTATCTTAGTTTCAACATTAAATATTTCATTAGGGCAATTTTTTCGTTTGTTTTTTTGTGCCTTTGGTTAATAATCAACAGAAAGTCTTTGTTTTCTTGATGTTCTGATGCAAGGAAAAAACTCTTGAGGAAAAGAAGGAGATAAATATGGCTTATAAATCAATAAAAAGTTATGACTTCAATACAGAAGAGTTTGGGAAATTGTATAGGGTCATGTCTCTGAGGTATTACTCATACAAAATGTTCCACCAGAGCATATAGCCCTTTCATTCAGGCTTTCTTTAATCCAAACCCAAATTTGGAAGGAAGGCTTACTTCTTTTTAATGTTTAGGTGCAGAGGCTATATGGGAAAGTGGGGGTGAGGAGCATAATATTTCCTAACAGATAAACTATACTTAGTTTTATAAAAAGCACTCAGTGGAGTCAATGACAAATGTCTTAGGAAGATGCAGAACAATTAATCACCAATACACCTCTATGTATACCTGATATGAAAATTAAAGAACTGATTATGGGAGGAACAAATACAGGGAAGTTATTGGCAATATTTGCCTCCATACCTGATTCATATAATAATTGGGAGAATTAAATGAATCCACCTAGCTAATACCAGAAATTTACATAGTCTTAGGATCACTCAGGATGGGCTAGATCATGGTGCAGTGATAAATAATTCCAAAATCTAATTGACTTAAAACAAATATACCTTTTTCACTTATATCATTTATCTATTAGGAATCAACAGGGAGTCCCTGATCACAGTAACAACTCAGAAATAAACTAGTCTGATGGAGCAAACACCATCTCAAACCTTTCCAGGTGCTGTGCCAAACAGAAAGCTCTGGAGAGAATTATATCAGTAATTAAATCCTCCACCCAGAAGTGACACATCATTTCCTCTCATGGTTTATTGTCCAGAGGAAGTCATGACACTATTGAACACATGGGGACTGAGAAATGTGAACTTACTATGTGCTTAGAAGCCAAGGAGTCAAAAATATTCACTAAAGAGCATTTAGAATGACCATAGCCTTGTGGACAGGTTCTATCTACATCACAAGCAAGATGGCCTCTAGCTATCTGTGGTCACATCCTCCCAATGTAACAATAATTTCAGAAAGAGACAATTTTTTTTCCTGGTATATCTACCAAACAAAGAGGCCACTTGTAAACTTATGCAAGATTTTGTCAAGTGCCAATCCCATTTGGACAGACTTCAGTCACATAACCATCCCTCATATGATGTTTTCTTAATCACATGGCTCTATCAGCCATTGTGTGAACACATGACCCAAGCTGGCCAATCAGAGCTCCCAATTACAGACCACAGGAATTCAATCCCGGACAGTGACAGGAATCAAGTCAGAACTATCTAAATCATTCCTTCAACATTCGTGAAACTATCTGCTAAGAAGCCCTGTTGCTTCTCTGGTATCATGAGCTATAAAGAGACAGCTATCTGCTAAGAAGTCCTGATGTTTCTTTGAAATTATGACATCAATTAAGCCCTTATATCCAGCTACATCTAAAGGGTTGTCACCCTTGGACTTTTTATTCAAGTGACCTATTTACATATCTCCCGATTTACCTTTGAAACAAAAACAAAATCTTCCCTTTATGCTGTTCACTGAGGAAGAAATATTTCTATGATCAATATAAAACCAGATTTAAATGTACTCCCTGAGAACAATTTTGACAGATTTTATTGATCATTTCTATGGAGTTTATTGACTTTAAGAAAATAATAAAACAGTCCAAGTTTCTAGGAACAGGATCTTTTGGTCATTTTTTTTTTATTTATTTATTCCTGACAGCAGAATGCTTACTATGGCAGTAATGATTTTACCTTGTTTAGAAATTCCAGTTTTGTGTAACCTAAGCCTATAAACCAGCAAAATATTTTCTTTTAAAAATACAAACCACAATAGAATATAATCTATACCCTAAACACAGTACTTTTCCTGAAATTGTCAGTTTTAGAAATGGGGCCATGTTACACACTATGTTCCAACTGCTTTATAATACTGCCATCTAAATTTTGAGGACCTTAGCCAATAAGGAAATCATTCTACTAAACTCCTGATTAGTGCTTGAAGACAGTGATAAACTAGTTTACTGATTATATAATGTGCAACTAACATTGTAAATGTGAATGCAAATGAAGGAGTCTTCAGTTACAGTGTAATTTTTTTTCTTTCAGTCCCATTTCTCTTTAAATGTCAGAGTAATTAGTGATCTTCTGCATACTAACATCAAAGATCTATCTATTAATTATAAATACTGGATGCATTTTGATTCCTTACCACTTCTTATTTCTTTGACTTTTCCTAGAATCTCAGATTTCTTCTATAAGGCAGGATATTGATATTGGCATAATGCCTAAGAATGTGTATGTACTCTGCAATCCAATCAGACTACCTGGGTTTCTATCCAAGATTCACTACTTGTGAGTTGTGTAACTTTGAGTAAATTATTTCACTTTTCTGCCCCACTGCTATCCATTCTATAAAATGAGAATAATAATAGTAGCTAATTTATAGATGGCTGTGGCAAATAAAAGAAATAATCTATTAAAGCATTTAGACATATAGGAGATCAATACATGTTAATTATTATTTATGTTATAATTCTCACTATTATTATATATTTTGTAAGTCCTCATCTTATCAATGCCTGATTTCCAAATCATCCCCAAAATTACTTTCACCCAACTCTTATATTTTCTTAGAAACCTTATTACTAAAATTACAACAGTCATGATTTAGAAATTTTTAGAAATTTTAAGAAGTTTTCAAGTTCTTGGCAGTACAATAAAAAAAAATCAGGAAATCAGGTGTGAAGTTAACTGTAAGGCATGTATGGGTTCTGTAAGCACAGTGACCTCTGTCTTCCCCTCATTCCCTCCTCTTCCCACTTAACCCCCTCCATCCTCCTCCAAGAGCCTAAAGTTTTACACATAGAAATGCATTTTCATTAAATCAGAATTCTTCTAGGAAGATGTAGATATTTCTCAGTATTCAGTTATATATAGCCAGTGAAAGAAAACATGTGTGCATGTATGTACATGTACGTATATGTGTGTATGTGTACATAAAATTACAGACTCTTGGGGTTGACCTGAATTTATTTTATTATAATGTTACTTATATATGTACAAAAACCTTAGTATAAACTAAATAAAACTCAAAAGTTTCTAAACCAATAAAGATCAAATTAATTAGTAACAGTCATTTAATGTGACTACTGATGTCATTTCACTGAAATTCATCCCGGAGTTACAACCTGAATATGGTACTAACTGCTATGGCACAGACAAAATTTTGAGTTCTACATTTTCACTACTTTGTGCTTTGCTATAATTCAATTTTTCCCAATTCTCTTTCTACTCGAAGGACTAGGAAAGCTTTGTTGGAATAACCCACAGGGAAGATATTTGGCATTCACTTGATATTTATTAAGTTTGATTTTAATTTTTACTCATTAGGACCTGATAACTGAAAGCGCTGAAATTTCTAAGCAATATCCTTTTATAAGATTTTCATCCACAAAGTCAAAAACAAACTTACATTGAATTTTATATTATAATTGAAATAAAAATAAAAATAATATTTCCACAGAGAGTTGTGAAAACATGTTACACTAACTTCCAAAAGTTCCCTTAACCCAGCTTGAGAAACTCTGGGTTCAGAAATTACCAAGTGTCCATTCACATGTGTGTATTAATAGTACATGAGGAATTTGCATTTTCCAGT
Source organism: Lepilemur ruficaudatus (assembly GCA_963574885.1). Lineage (NCBI taxonomy): Eukaryota > Metazoa > Chordata > Mammalia > Primates > Lepilemuridae > Lepilemur > Lepilemur ruficaudatus. The sequence goes on from CAUYRT010022708.1 coordinate 72,162, forward strand.
CAATTTTTCTGTGAACTTAAAACTGCTCTAAAAAATAGTCTATGAAAAAAAAGTCAACCCAGAATTGTATATTCAGTAAAAAATATCCTCAGAAATGAAGCAAAAAAAAAAAAAAAACTAAAAGCAATACAGATTGGAAAGGAAGAAATATAATTGACCCTACTTGCAGATGACAGGATGTATACACAAAAAATCCTAAGAAAGAAAAAAAAAATCCTAAGAAAGCTATAAAAAAGATCCTGCAACTAATAAATGAGTTTTCACATGATAAAAGCTTAATATACAAATATCAATCATGTCTATATAACATTAATGAATAATTTGAAACTGAAAATTTTAAAATACAATTTACAATAGCTACAAAAATTAAAATACATATTTGTAAGTTTAATAAAATATGTGTGGAATCTGCATGATGAAAACTATAAAACATTGATGAGAAGTTTTTGTAGATATTGACAAGCTGATTCTGTTATTTATAAAAATGAAGGAACTAGAAGCCAAAACAATTTTTTAAATGAAGAAAAAGATATGACTTCCCCTACTTGATTTCAAGACTTACCATAAAACTACAGAACTCAAAAAAAATGTTGAATTTTTTTGAATTGATAAAAGAATAGGCACATAAATAAATGAAACAGATTAAAGGGTCTAGAAATAGACTGACACTTGTATAGTCAATTTGTTTTTGTCAAAGGTGCAAAGTCAATTTCACAGACAAAGAATAGTCTTTACAACAACAAAATAATGCTGGAACAATCAGACATCTATATGTCCCACCTTATACAAAAATTAATTCAAAATGAATCATAGACCTTCATATAAAAGACAAAACTAAAACTTTAGGGAAAACATAGAAGATCTTCATGACACTGGGTTAGAAAAAGATTCTGAGATACCATACCAAATGCACAATCTATTAAGATCCAAAAAAAATTAATAAATTGGATGTCATAAAAATCATAAACTTTTGGTCTGTGAAAGACACTATTAAAAGAATGAAGAGACAAGCTATAGACTGAGAAAAAATGTTTGAAAATCTGACAAAGGACTTGTAAAGAGAATACATAACCAAATAGTTAACTGACACCTCACCAAAGAAGTGCAAATGGAAAATAAGTATATGAAAAGATGCTCACCACTGTGAGTCATTAAGGAAATGCTAATTGAATCTACAATGAGATACCTTTTCATATCTATTAAAATAGCTAGGAAAACAATTGACATACAAAGTGCTGGTGAGGAATCAGAGCAACTGGAATTGTCACACATCGCTGAAGAAATATAAAATTTTACAGCCACTTTGGATTACAGTTTGGCAATTTCTTACGAAAATAAACATACAATTACCATATGACTCAGTAGTCCCACTTCTAGGTATTTATCTTAGAGAAATGAAAATTCATGTTCAGACAAAAAAGTGTTTGTGAATATTTATAGCAACATTTTTCACTATCACCCAAAACTGGAAACGCTAATGTCCTTCAGCAGAAACTTGGGTAAATGGCTGTGCATCCATGCAATGGAACACAATGCAGAGACAAAAGGAACAAGCTATCACATACAGCAGCACGGCTAAATCTCAAAAGCACTGTGTAAATGAGAGAGGCCAGATTCCTAAGGCTGAATACTACATGATTCCATTTATACGACATTTTTGAAAAGACAAAACTGTAGGGGTGCGGAACAAATCAGCCGTTGTGAGGGTTTGGGATAAAGAGTGAGCTGACTGAAAATGGGCAGCATGAGGGAATTATTTGAGGTGATGGAACCATTCTGTATCCTAACTGGGGTAGTGGTTACACACTTTGTATATTTGTCAAAACTCAGAACTGTATAACACTGAAAGTAAATTTTAATGTATGTAAATAAAATAAACATTGGCAAAAAAAAGAGACCATGAGTGGCTTTTCGTCACTAAGTTTACAATTGTTATCATACTTAAGAGACTTGTAATATTTCATTGCAATAATATAATTTAGCCAAGCTGCTATAGTTTGACCTTAAATAAATATCAAAAATACCATCTGTCTGTATCTTGGTTATACAAGCTATGTGTGTGTAAATTTAGACACATATACACACCAGTGTACAGTACATATTCACATATATACATGTACACACACACACACACACAGACTAAACTCTTAACATGATCACCACGGTGCCATATGATCTGGCTCCTACCTGTCTTTCTAGCCTTATTCTTTGCCATTCCTTCTTAACAGGTCAGGTATTCTCTTCATAGCATATTCTATCTCTACTTCTTCCTTGAAATTTTACTTCCTTAAAAACCCCTACTTAGTTAAATAACCCTCACATACATTTTTGCTGTACCCTGTGCCTTTTCTTCAGGTGTTCATCACAGGTATAATTAATTACTATTTTTGTGATTATTTGTTGGATATTTTTCTCCCTTCTGTACTCACTCAAAGTTGGATCCATGATGGTAGAGACTGTGTTTGTTTTGATCTCTTCTATATTCCCTTGTACTAGGAACTAGCACAAAGCCCAGCTAATAATAGACACTCAGTCAAAACTGTGTTAAATGAATAAATGAAAGATTGATTCAATACTTATAGGCACTCGGTATCTGCAGTTCACTGATGATGCAAATGTTTCATATATGGGTCAAAAGAAAATTAACATGTTTTTTCAAGTGAAACACAAAAGCCTAATCTGAAAATTGGCACAGTGTACACCAGGAGGTCTCTGACTTTTTGGTCTCAGGATCTCCTTGTACTCTTAAAAATTATTGAAAACCAGTGAAACCAATTTGCTGGTGAGTACATGTGGTCAGGCAGATGGGAGCGGGGAGGAGGGAATGGGTATATACATACGTAATGAGTGTGATGCGCACTGTCTGGGGGATGGAGACAGAGCTTGTAGCTCTGACTCTGGAGGGGAAGGGAGGGAAAGGCAACACACGTAACCTAAACATTTGTACCCCCATAATATGGTGAAATAAAAAAAAATTACTGAAGATCTCAAAGAACATTTATGTGGGTTATACCTATCACAAGTGACTTTAATTAAAAACTAAAACTGATCATTTTATTAAATATGTATTTGTTAAGGTATTCTAAAATGAAAGTAAAACCATATGTGCTAACATAAATAACATTTTTATTTTAAAATATATAGTGAGAAGATTGGCATTTCTTTAAATTTTTGCAAATTCCTTTAATGTCTAGTTTGAGAAAACACACCTAGATTCTCTGTTTCTGTGGTCATCCTGTTGTAACAAACCCATTACATACACATGAGTGAATGAGAATGAAAAAGGCAAATAATGTCTTAGAAATATTATGAAAATAATTGTAACTCACAGACCTCACAGAAAGGATCTCTAGACCACATTTTGAAGATCACTGGTACAAACAAAGCCAAGAAAAATTCTTTATCTATAAAATACATTTATTTTGTAATGGAAATATCACTGTCTATTGATTGAACACTTATTTATACCCAAATGGTAATTTGAAATGAAAATAACACTTAAGCTAAACTCATTACATTAATCTTTTTTCCTTAGAAGGCAAAAACAATGTGACAATTTATCTTTAGAAGTGACGAAACAGCCAACAATTTCCAACTTAGGAAAAATTAAGGTAGTGGTTCACAAAGTTGATTACAAATTAGTATCAACTGTAAAGCTGTTAACACTACAATGGTCCCAGAACAGACCAATTAAGTCAGAAAGGGTGGGGTGAAGTGCTGAGACATTGATATTATTTCAAAGTTTCTCAGGACATTCTAAAGAGCACTGAGAATCACTGTCTTACTGACTCAAAGGACCCCAACTCCTAGATTATCTCATCTCTTCCTAATGCCTCTCTCTTCTTCTAAGCAGCCTCAGGCAGGAATAAAAGTTTGAAAAACAGTAGCTCTATCCCCTTTCGGGCATTATGGAAAAATATGTAGTTTACTTAAGATTTACCTGTATCTTGTTGGCTCATATCCTCTTTTATTGTTTTAAATCAGTAGCTTCTCTTCCTTACATTATGGATTTCGCAGGCATGTGGACCATGCGGTTGTGAAGTGCCTCACACTCAGAAGGGCCCCGCACGTGGTTTACGGCTCTCCTGTTGCCATTTTCCAATTATTAAGACTTGTTTAACAAGGGGCCCTACATTTTTATTTTTCACTGAGCCCCACAAATTATACAGCCAGTCCTGATTCCAGGCTAAATCATGAATTACAATGATTTGAAAAAGGACAAGCTGACATCATCTTTGTGACAAGACAGACCTACAATGACCCTGCTGTACAAGAAGAGGTTCATAATAACTCCATACACCCTAATGCCTAGCTCTCACTCTTTCTTCTTTTAAAAGCCACAAGCAACAATTTGTAACCTCTTTTCTACACAACTCTTAGTCACGGTCTAAGTTCTTTTTACTGATGAGAGTTATAAAATTATGACATTGAGGCTCCCAACAAGAAGCAAATGATACATTCAAGTTAGGATAATTTGGGAGGGGCTTGCAAACGTGCACAGGGTCTAGGAAAAACAGGAAGGTGCTAGTGACCTAGCACAGAGTAGAGCAATGACCCCTGGACTTTGAGGGAAAGACTACTTTGAGCAAAGCATTGAACTTCAGTCAAAAAACACAGCCAGCTAGAGGCAACTTCAGCCAGTAGAGTAGGTACTCAGGCCTCATTCTTCCCCTCTGCTGATCTACAGCCATGGCTACCTATTGGTCAAACCCAACCAGAAGGTGGAGGGCAAAGACCATACATTTAAGCCTTACAAGGTGATTGCCTGGGGCAGAAGAAGATTGGAACACGGATCTTGAGAGGAAGAGTGACATTACATTTCACAGTCAACCCCTTTTTCCTCTTAGCATTCATTCTTGCGCTTTGTTCAGGTAAAAAATTCCTGCCCCCATACAGGGAATGTTTGAAGTGCCATTGGCAACTGGATCATAGGGTGATGCCAATTCAGTCAGACTCCCATCTCAAACCTTGTATGCTAGCCAATACTGGAGTTCTTCATATAAAAGAAGAAAAAATGAAAAAAATAATTAGGTAACATAAATCATAGCTGCTTCAGTTGTTATTTCTGCACCTGGTTCGTAAGAGTTAAGTTTGTAATGACAGCTTCCTTCTTTTACTCCACAAACTTCATTCCAATGGGAAAGGTCAGTGGTCTTGTCTTCACTGGGTTGCCACAATTGTCTACTAGCCAGGACTGTTGGGAAAGGTATTACCAAACGCACTCCAGTGAATTCCCTAGATCCCAGATATAGTCTCCCTTGCCCCCATGCTAGAGGAGCAATCGAATTTCTTTCTGATAATTGGAATCTGTTTTTCCTGCCAACACAGTAATGCTCTTCTCTGCCTGTTGATTCAGTAGCAGGAAAAGCCCAATATGTACAGGGGGACAGATGTAGCTTCCGATTCTTGGGAACTATAACTGTGCTATCTTAGGGAAGCATTCCTCTACTGAGAACTGGACCTCCAAATTCTCTGTACCCAAGGGCCCAGCAAAGAGCAAATAAAAATGCTCACAGGGTTACTAGGTGTAATGATAAAAGACACTACTCCTATCTCTACCCGTTAGTTTCTAACCCATGCAATCTGACTACAGAAGAAAGGCATGACAAATATATATACAGTATATGTGCATATGCACATGTGTGTGTATGTATAAGTGTGTGTCTGTGTATGTATAATCCAGTTCTCTTCCTTCTTATCTACCTTAGGTAAAGAATCTTGATAAAAAGGTCTTATAAGGACTTTACTAACTAGTAAACTGTATTTTCTGATTGCATTAGGTTTGTATATGTGTGTGTAAAAGAGACAAGTGAAGAATCCAGGTTCAACAAGCCCACTTAAGATCAATGGATTTATTTAAAGATTTTAAATGTTGTAATTAGCTCACAAATTTTTATGTCTGAAACACTGCACAATCAATAATAGGTTTTATAAATTCTGTTATATGCAGAGAAACAAAAAAATGAGTAAATGAGCAACAAAAATTAAAATATAGCAGAGAACACACCCTCTATAAAAAAAGGGTAAAAAGTTTATAAGATTTTGAGTAGAAGAAATTTATCAAGTCACTAATGTAATGAGATTATCTGAAATATCAGCTTTTGACATGTATGTATACAAAATTCCAAAAATGAGATATATTTCTTTCTTTTATTATCAAATATTTAGCTATTTACACAGTGAATGATGATTAAGCCTCTTTTCTCTACTTTCTTACTAAATTTTGCTAAATTTGCTTTCCTTATGGCCTTTAGCCTTAAATCCTACTTTGCATATCAGCCTAGTTTTAGTATATTTTAATGAAAATAGTTATAAAAAGGAGCACTAAGAAATCTGTTAAATGTTACATTCCAAGAATATTTTCTCTTATGACAGGAAAATGAACAGAAATATGTTGGTCTTTAAATTGTAATTTCGTTTCTATTTGGCAATGAAATTCCAGAAACAGGGATAAAAATATCTGAGATGGTTTGCTTGTTCATATATTAACTCAACTAATATTTTTGAACATCTACTATGCACCATGCACTGTGGCAGATAATGTGTGCCTTGCTGGGCACAATAAGGCTGAGCGGGCTAATAAGTAAAATAAATAAGAGACAGTTCTAGCCTTAAGAGGCATAAAATCTAGTAAGAAGGATTCAGCACCTTCATGATAAATGACTATAAGAATGTGACAGTGATAATTTCAGAGGAACAACATGCTAGTAGAATTCAAAATAGGAGGAGACCACTTTTGTTTGTGGGGTTTAAGGAAACTCACCTTTGGGGAGAAGTTTGCTTCTGAGGATGAAAAGTACCTGGTAGCTGAAAAATCGGCTATGAATGAAGGATTGATGAGGCAGAAATATTCATTTAAAAGCCATTTTCTTTGAATGACCAGTTAAAACTAAAAGTATATAAAATCACCCAAGGAAAGAATGCAAAGATAAAAGAGAAGAGGACTAAATTGCCCAGGACTTAACTTGGGATATGTTGACATTTGTTGGTGGGGGAGGGGGGAGGTTGTCACTCACGATTAAATGATTAAGTGAAGGGCACTGAGAAAGAAAGATTTAAAGATAATTAAGATAATATCCAATTGGGAAAGTAAAAGTCAGAGAGAATTCAACTGGTCAGACCCCACTTAGTGACTGTAACTGAAAGCAATCTCCCCAGCACTCGATGGGAGAGAGTCCTGAACAACGCAGGCTTACTCATGGAAAATGTTCTGGATCCTCTAAACTTCTTTCCACATTGCTCTCTCTCTCATACTCTCTCTTACGCTAATTATTTCCAAGTTGCTGGGTCCATTTCCCTTTTGGCTGTACTTCCACCCCTTAAACCTGACTTGTTATCTAGCTCAATGTTTTTGAGGATTTCAGCATCTGCAGAGCATTATTAGGCAATTGGCACACACACAGAAAACCAATTTTAGATTATTTTAAAAACCTTTTTAAAAACAGTAAAGCAATATTGTGAACTAGTACTAGCACTAATAATGTTAATAGTTTGATGTGATGAAGAGTAAAACTTTCTTTCAGCAAATTTTCCAAAGCAATTACATGGGATGCAATCCTGAGTAGCTGGGAGGACAGATCAGATTTTATATCCAGGAAGTTCCATTTCTTTTCTTACTCTTTATTTCTGCTAAATGTGAAACTTCAAATTTATATGCATCATCATCAATGGCAGCAATAACCCAAACAAGGGCCTAGAAATTATGGAAAGATCGCTTCATAAATACTACTTTAAGAGTACCATCAGATGCTAAGTTAATGAATATAGCACATCCAAAAATGGGGGGGGGAAATGCCTATTTCAACTTGTAAAATAATGAAAACTGGTTTCCTCGTTTGTGTTTTGGTTGTATTCAGCTTTAGAAGGTTTTTCTAAAAAGCAATTGCAATTTTAATCTGTAATCTATGGCAATCTTTAGATACTGTTAGTAAAGATGCCTAATATGTCATTTTTTTGTTTCTTCAATAAGAAATGAATGTCATAAAATATAAAGGAGTGTCAACTCTTAACAATCAAACCATTTTTGATTTTGGTATCACAATGCAATCTTCATTACAAATTCTGGCATTTTATCAGGTCTTCTAAATATTGACAGTAAAAAAAACTAACATGGTTTTAATGGCATTACCATTGTTATGAAAAAATTTTAAATCATCCCTTATTTTCAAAAACTCATGTTTTTGAAAACTTATGTCCACACAGAAACTTGCACACAGATGTTTATACCAGCTTTTTTCATAATTTCCAAAACTTGGAAGCAACCAAGATGTCCTTCAGTGGGTAGAAAGATAAATAAGCTGTGGTACATCCAGACAGTGGACTATCACTCGGCACTAAAAGGAAATGAACCATCAAGCCATGAAAAGATATGGAGGAAACTTAAATGCATATTACTAAGTGAAAGAAGCCAATCTGAAAAGGCTATATACTGTATGATTCCAACTATATGACATTCTGGAAAAGGCAAAACTATGGAGATAGTAGTAAGATGTGTGGTTGCTAGGGGTTAAAGGGGAGGGAGGGATGAATAGGCAAAGCACATAGGATTTTTAGAGCAAGTGAGACTATCTGTGTGATACTGTAATGGATTTGTCCAAACCCACAGAATATACAGCACCAAGAGTGAACCTAATGTAAACTATGGACTTGGAGTGATAATAATGTGTCAATGTAGGTTCATTGATTCTAACAAATGTACCACTGTGGTGCAGGACATGGATGGTGGGGAAGGCTGTGGGTTCATGGAGGAGGGGGTATAAGGAAACTCTGAATTTCCATTCAATTTGCTGTTAACCTAAAACTGCCCTAAAAAGCAAAGCCTATTTGAAACAAAAAAATGAAAACTCATGTGTGCTATTTTCCTCTCCAAGCTGGAATATTCATATACTGGCATTGGATGTGAATGAACTTGTTAAAAACATCCACTCCCTTCAAGGCTGACTCAAGATCAGAATAAGCATTTTCATTGCCAACTGTCCTCTGTAAACAAATCAGTCTATGGATAGACGTCCATGTCATCTGCTTTTATTTATGCAGTAACACCCATCTTTTCTCTATGCACAGCTAGTGCTCTTTTGTCTACAGCTCCCAGGACAAACTTCCAATTTACGACAGAGCTCAAAAAACCATTAATTTCTGGGGTCATAGGCTTTCATGGAAAAGCAAAACAGTACGTGGACCAGAGCTGGTACATACTATCCACACCTGTGGATTCATCCACCTGTAAATGTCTACTAATGCACATATGAGAACAATTGTACTTCCATATTGACTGCGTTTTATATAAAGTAACATCTAACAGTGTCATTTGAAAGAACAATTTTTCCAATTTCTCTTCTACATTTACTTTGAATATGACATTTTATCACTTACCTCTGGCCTGTTTTTACTACCTTCTCTAAAATTGATGTACTTTTTAACTGATTTGCAATGAAGAGTGGTATTCTGATTTATGCTACTGTAGTTTGGCATTTTCTACATATCAAGTTCATTAATTTCCTAAAAAAAAGGATTATTTTGCCCTTGTTTTAAGGGAAAAAATCAATTGGTTTAACCAAAATCAATTGGTTTAATTTGGTGAGTGCTTCATTTCTAAATGATATTAAATATTCTGATAAATGGCTTCATGCCAATGACTGACAAGTCTCATACAAAGATAAAAAACACTGTCACCAGACCAATAAAATACAATGTCTACATTTTAGTTATCATATTTCTGTTTATAACCTATAATTGTGAGGAAAATAAATAAATTTATCTTTAGCAAATCTTCTTTGTCCACCCACTGCTTGGCCAGACCCACTGTTGTATTTTGATCCTATAACTTTCCTTATTCTCCCGGTCTCATCCTATCTTTCCTCAATTCTCATCTTTGGTTCCTAACATTAGCCTTGGGGCTTCCTAATACTAACCCCAGCTTTTCTGAATCTGAAGTTCAGCATGTTCTCTGTTACAATTTTCAAATAAACCCCTGTCCCTGGAGAATCACAGATGAAGGTGAAAAATCTGGCACTCCTAGGAGGAAGGCATTGGAGCCCAGCCAGCCTGTGAGTTCTCCCTACTAAGAAGGAGGATCAAGTAGCATCTGTTAGTGTTTTGGCTCATTATATTCCCAGTTTCTTTGCACTATTTGAAGATGTCGTTTTGCCATATTAAGTCCAGGCTGAATATAATGTCATCATTCTAACTAGTAAGGTAACTACCACTTGCTTAATCTTTCGGGATAACTTTCTTGCACATATTAGTTCATTCAAATCATGTCCATGAAAAGTCCTTCCTCTATGCTCATAACCCAGCCATGTCCAATCTCTTTTCCATCCTTCACAATGCGTGGGATTTTTAAAATTATAATGCAATAAAAAATGTTCATCATAAAAAATTTACAGAATGTATAATGGTTATTAAAATGAAGTACGTTTTTATTCCTTTAAAAAGGTGAATTGTATGTTAGCCCCTGTGCTAACATATTCTTCATATTGGCACTACTATATTGTATCTGAAAAAAACTGACAGAAACATTATACATTATTCTTTTTAGACATTTCTCTTTTTTTTAGGCGGAGGTTGAGACACCAACTTTTATTGCCAACATCTTTTCCCTGGAAGTTGGATTTAATTTATTTAAAGGCCCAAGGGCAGAATAATCAATAGAAGGTTCAGTTGAAAAAGTTGTCAAGAACATGAGTCAGGCAATATTTCTATATCAATCTATTTAATTGACCATCCTGATTGAGTAGACCAATTAGTCGATCAAAACATTAACCAATTTACTGAATTAACTTATTTTGTCACATAGATGGACCAGGCAAGTAACTTAAATAAGGGAGTGACTTACACAAATGAGTGAAATAGGGGTAGGGAGGGGGGAAACTATGGCAAATTAAATAAGGAAGGTTTCAAACAAGGGGACAACCAGCATTCTAGTCCTCCTGGGAAATTTGGAAACTAGCTTTGCCATGAATTTAGATTTATCAAAAGCCAGAAATCTGATTTTTAAGTAAAATCTTCAAAGTTTTTTAAGGTGCCAATGAATTTATAATTTCTAAAATAATGATACTGTTCAATTTAAATGATGTATAGATCAGATATACCTATCGGGCCACTAGTTTCTGGCCAGTGGCTATAAGTTAAGGGACAACCATTAAGTGTCTTTTCCAAAGCACAGTGTGAACACACATCTTCTTAACAACATCTCTCTCCATGAGCACACAGAAAAGTTCATCCTAAAGAATATATTTCATATGAATAATAATAAGATATACATATAAGCATATGTACATGCCTATATATGTATGTGTATGAATGTGTGTATGCAATCCTGCCTTAGCCCTAGCCAGAACTGGGATAACACAATGATGCTCTCAATGAAAGTAAATCTGATTCTTAGTGCACAATCAACAAACCTTCCAAAGCCTCTTCCAGTTCAAGAGAATTCTTAGAGTATATTGTATTCCAAACTTTCTGATCATGATATTTCATAACCTAGTTGCATCTAGTGTGCCTTCTCCTTTTGTCCCTTTCCTTATCAAATGGCTATCAATTGATACTTATCCTATAGCTACCTCAACAGCCCAGGACTTCACCCCATTCATTCAGACTCAGTAAACTGACTCAATAAACCACTGCATTTTTAATCAACAACCTGTGTGATTCTGAAGCAAGCAGTTCACCTGTACATTTTGACAAATACAGATGAGTATACCTTCCATTTCTAGCCCTCTGGTACTGCCCACCTGTCTTATTTTCTTGCTACTGTTTATCTCATCCAGAATTCCATATGCTCTTTCAATCTGAGGACCTCTATCTTTCCTCAATTCAGAAACACTCTCATCTATGAGCTCTGTGTCTCTCCTACATTTCTTTACTGCTGTGGAATTAGAGTCCGTCTCCCAACCCTCAGCTCTAAGGCTGGGTCCCACCTGTAGCAGGATCTTCCTGACTCAAACTATCTGCCTGAATTACTCCTTTTCTCTTCCCTTTTGATGTTGTGCTCTCCCCACAATCGGGGACGTCTCTGATTGTCTACTTTTGGACTTCTTCCGAGATGAACCATGTCCCTGGGCTTCTTCCCATCAACTGCTTTGGGGGCCTATCCCAACTCCTACCCTGTCCATTTGGGCTGTCCAATCTCTGGGACCAACTCATCCCCAGCCTAGACCTTTAATAATGATAACAACAAAAACAAATCTCACATTCAAAACCTATAAGCTCTTTATCCTAGCAACACAGTTAATCTTAGTGACCAGGACATTAACAACAAGAAAAAGACCATAAGAAGTAAAATTGGTGAAGTTTTGGTTAACCATGACACATGTTAAAAAAAAAAAAAAACCTCAGTCTCACCTCATTTACTTATTCTACAAGTGTGGATTGAGTACTCTGTAAAGTGAGGCACTACACTAGACACAAGAATAGTGAGCCAGAGACAAAGTTCCCTGTCCTCAGCAAGTCTGCATTCTAATGAGAGGGACAGATCATAAACTATTAAATGAGTAAATATTTAGTATGATAGATGGTGCTATGAAGACAAGGGGGGTAATAAGCAGTGGCAAGAGAAAGGGTGGGGATAAAGGAAAGGGTTGAATTTCATGTAGGATGGTCAAAGAAGGCTCAGTGCAAATGTGGCCATGAGCAAAGACATGAGGAAGTCAGGGAGCAAGCCATGCGGATGCTGGAGGAAAGTTTTCCAGGAAGAAGAAAGAGAAAATGCAAAGGTCCCGAGGAAAGAGTATGCTTGGTGACAGTGTGAGTAACAGCAAAGGAGGCCAACATGACTGGAGAGAAGTAAACAAAGGACAGATGAGTTGAGACGAGGTTAGAGAGACAGCAGGGGCCATACACACAGCACCCTGTGTCAGCCACTGTGAGCACATCAGATTTTATTCTGAACAGGACGGGAAGTCATTGGAAGATGTTTATCCAGTAGCTGACATGATGTGACACATTTAAACAGCATTACTTTGGTGGAAGAGTAGGCTATAGACTCAATGTGAGCAAAGATGGAAACAGAGACTAATCAGAAAGATATGACAAAAATCCAGGAGAAAGATGATGCTGGCTTGAACCAGAATGGTAGTCGTGATGGTGGTGAAAGTGGTAAAATTCTGATTGTGTTTTCAAGGTACAGTCAGCTGGATTTGCCAATGGATTAAATGTGGGGTATGAGAAAAAGAGAAAAGTCAAGGTGACTCCAAATATTGGCTTATGCAATTGGCAGGCTAGAGTTGCCATTTGTGTAGCTGAGAAGCTGGAGGAGAAGCAGAATTGAGTGGAAGAAAAGAATTCAGTTTGGACATATTAAATTTGAGATGACAGACATACAGATGGAGATTTTCATGAGCAATTAGGTTTTTAATCTCGATCTCAGAGAGAATAAGGCCTGAATATTTAAGTTGGATGCTATCATTATATAAATCATATTAAAAGCCAAAAGGATTAGATGAAATTACTTGGTGTTGACTGAGAAGAAAAGAGGTCCAAAGAATGAGCCCTTGGGTAATACAACATTAAGAAGATGAGGAAATGAAAGAGGGAGGTGGGGAAGAGGATCAGCAAAAGAGACTGGGAATGAGCAACCAGTGAGAGAGAGAGAAGGAAAACTACAAGAGCTGGTGACACTATGACCCAGAAGCCAAACAGAGAGCATGCAAGAAACAGGATGTAATCACCTAGGTCAAAGGGTATTGAGAAGTCAAGTAAGATAAGGACCAAGCATTCAGCCTTGGACTTCTATCACAGTCACTAGGGATTTTTATGAGAGCTGCTTGGGAAAGATGATGGAGACTAAAACCTGTTTGGCTTTGGTTCAAAAGAGCACAAAAAATTTAAGCAACACTTTGAGAACCAGTTACAACTTTATTGTAATTACAGCTTTCTAACCACACAACCTCTTTGAAAGTTTCTGCATTCACTGAGTGTTCCAAGGCTCTTTCTGAGAAAAGGTGGTGTTGACATCATACTATCCACGGAACAGGATGCTTTCATGCTTAACACTGGGTGAGATGCAGAGCTTCAGAATAACTCAGCCATTAGTGCCGTGAATATTGTGTATCCTATAAGGACTTAAATTAAATTTAAAACTTCCTGCAACTGCATCAGATGCAAGGAGAGAGGGCGGTCTATAACTACCACGTATTTTAATGAAATTACCTATAACCTGATTTTTTGCTAAAAGTAGCAGCCAATTACTCTATAATCCAAATGCACCTTAGGTAACAGTAGGAGAAAATTACTACATGATGTTCTCTTTGGTAACTTGAAGCCAATGAAAGCTTATTATGAGGAATAAAGCGTACAGCCCAGTACAGTGTGTGAAGCAATGATGCATCGACACACAGCTATTTTTCCCTTTCAAAGTCTCCAAATGTCAAATTTCACTTATCACCTCTTAAAGTGTCATGGAGAGTAAAATAGGAATACCTACAGATATAAAACATGTTCTTTCATTAAGAACACAAAAGAAGTCATTACTGCTTCCTATTAAATAACCATATTCTTTGTGGCTTGCAGAAAAGAACAGTGGGCTGCATAGGCTCTCTCTGAAAATTTGAGTCCTTTTAAAGAGTCATTAGCTTGGTGGAGGAGACATCCATTAACCCCCAAGAAGAGAGAGAATTGCTCAAATAGATGATTTCTGTCGTGAGTGCTTTTCTCTCTTTCTTCTGATTGTTTCATAAAACTGAATTTGAGAATAAACTCTTTAATCATAAGAATACTTAAGCTCCATACCCCTGTCATCTCCCCCCAAAAAAGATATAGAAGGAAAAGGCTTGGAGGAACCTCAGACGTAGTTGTTAAATATCAAACCTGCATAAAGGTGGGAGAGTAATAATTATATGCTAGGTCCCGCCCTAGTTACTTTATGTCTACAATTTCACTACATTCCTCCTCAAAATTGTATAAGTTAAATGTAACACACCATATTCTAAAAACATGAAAGCTTAAATTTTTGTAATTAAGTTGAGCATAGCATTATGGAATTTTATGTCATAATAGATCAGAGAAAATGTATTTGCTTTAACTTAAGAGGCATAATTTGCTTTAAGTAAAGAATATTGTCAAAATACAAAATCATTCTATTCTATTGAACACTGACCACGTTTTCTTCCTTGCAATGTAGGTAAATAAAAGCTTAGGGTTAGGAACTAAGGAAAAGATAACCAGAATCTCTCTACGAAACGAGATTAATTTATCAAGGCAGTCATCCCTGTTTTCATTACTCCAAGAGGAAAGCCGGAATGCTACTTTGCCTGAGAAAGTCGATTCTTGAGCACATCATCCATGGGTGAGCTACATCTTCTTACACCTGAGTACCCTCCTTCCTTCCTCTGCCTTTTAAGACTTTCATTCTGCCCTCTAGAACATCACCTATTATGCTCAACCTCTTCTCTGATTCTCTGCTTTCTTTCCTTAACCGAAACTCAACACTCTCCTGACGTGGCTGCTATAGCTTTCAAAAGGAATGGATCTTTATTCTGTGTACTGCGTGACTTGGTGTTCAGTAGAGGGATCGCTGCCCTCCTACCTCCTTACCACTGTTCATACTCTTCTGGAAAGTTCTATCTTCCTGAGACCATTCATTCATTCTGCGTTAACTCATTCATCAAGTGCTTGTAGAGCTCATGTTGAGTGTCAACACTTTTTTTAAGCTCTGGGAATATGAAGGACATTGTGTGACTTGATCACCCATATAGCCTCCTCGCTGCAGTCATTATAAACTTCTAGTTCACATGCATCTTTCAGAGAAGATTCTGATATGTGGCTTTCAGTCCTACTCTTCACCTCATGTATGTTTCCTTTTCTCTGTTCCCTTTCCTTTCCTCAGGGGAAGGAAAAGAAGGCAGGTCTAATTTCCTCTTCAGCTGGACTCATGGGTAAATAGAATAATGATATTTGTTAGTAATCTTTATATGTACCATGGCCTTGGCAGAATGTCCTTGATTAAAGGTTATTTATAGTAAATGAATCTAAAATTGATGTATCTATGAAGCACAGCTGCCTAAAGAATATCGGGTTATCAGTTATATATCAGTTATAAAATTATCAACATAGTCTCCTCTGTGTGATATAATTCCCTTGCTTGGAGGCCCCATCTATTACCCTGAACTAGAGAGTACATGATCAACATGATCAACAAGGAAGAAAGGGCCAGTGTAACCACGTGCAATGTCTCAGACCTCCTATTTGTTTTTGCTTCTTAATTGTCTACATCCATGAATTATTTGGAAAGCTGAATTCTGAATATTATATCTGATATGTATGAGTCTGATTTGACAATTCAATCCTGGTTTAGCTAACACTCCCAGCTCCATCATTCCATGCACACACAAAAAAGTTCTCATTAAATTTATCAGTTACTACCTTGTTGCCAAATCTACTGGGCTTTCATAGTCATCTTACGTGGCCCATAACCTCTCAGTTTTATTCAACGCTGATGACTACACCCTTCTGTCTGAAACGTATCAGCCGTTGGCCTCTCTGCCAAATCGAAATGTTGAATTATTGCTTTCTATGCTTCACTCTGCCCTGCATCCATACCTTCCCCACAGCCTTAATATGGGCACAGTGTACCCTTACCCCTCCTAGACTCTGGGTTTCTCTAAGTGACTGCTTTGGCCAATGGAATGTGTTGGAAGTGACAATGCACCAGCCCCAAGTCTAGCAATTTATTGTCTTGTACTGCTGCCCAGGAAAACATGCTCCAGCTGGCCCTGGTTTAAGTAGGAGAGATACACAAAGCAGAACCTCACCAGCTGACTCAAAGACTTGCATTCAAAGTGGAACCATCCCAGTCACCAAAAGCCTAAAGCAGAGCTCTCCAGCCAAGTATAGCACAGATTAGCCACATACCCCAGCCAACTGTTGAACATAAATGATTGTTCTTTTAAGCCATTGAGTTTGGGAATGGTATATGTATTAGTTTGCTAAGGCTGACATAAAATACCACAGACTGGGTGGCTTAAACAAGAAAAATTTATTTTCTCACAATTCTGAAGGCTAGAAGTCCAAGATCAAGGTGTTGACAGGTTTGGTTTCTCCTGAAACTTGCGGATAGCCACCTTCTTGCTGTGTCCTCATGTGGATTTTTCTCTGTGCACATGCATTCCTAGTGTCTCTCTGTGCATCCAAATTTCCTTTTCTTATAAGAATATCAGTCAACTATCTCATTTTAACTTAATCACCTCTTTAAAGGCCCTATCTCTGTATATAGTCACATTACAAGGTACTGCGGGGAGAAGAGAAGGGGAAGGGTCTCATACACGAATTCACATATAAGTTTTGGAAAGGCACAAGTCAGCCCATAACAGTATGTTGCACAGTACTGTTACTATTATTTTGGGAACAATTGACTGATACACTACAATGATCTGGCTTCTCTCTACTTCTCTGACCTCTTCTATTTCTTCTATTTAGCCATTAAATATAAGAGACATAAAGACTCATTCCTAGGCTCTCCTTTCACTCCGTTATCTAATTCCAGGCCAGGTCTTCAACAGGGGAAATTTTTGTCCCCCCCTTCCCTGGAAACAGATGGCAACATCTGGAGACATTTTTGGTTATTACAACTGGAAAGGGTATGCTACTGGTGTAGAGCCAGGGATCTTGTTATATGTACTACAATGCATAGAATGGTCCCCACAACAAAGAATTATCCAGACCAAAGTTTCAACAGTGCTGAGATAGAGAAGCCCTGTTCTAGGCAATCACATTCAAATTCTAGTTTCTGCATTGCTGGTGACAGATTCACAACTTTAGCCCTGATATCTGAGTTTCAGATACATATACCAAATTTGACCTCTCTTACTTGGATGCTTCAAAAACACTTCAAACTCAGATTACCCTAAAACAAACTTGCAGTTTTTCTGCCAGACTTGGTTCTCTTACTTGGTATTTCATCTTAGCAAATAGTACTCAGGAACCATCCTCAAAACCTTCCTTTCTTCTAACCTGTGCAGTCCATCACCATGAGCTAATAATATTTTCTAAATACATGTTTGGTTCATCCATGTCTTTTCATTTCCACTAATGGTGTCTTTCCTTCCCCAAGCTGTCATCTGTCTTCCCTTGGGATAATGGCATTCACTTTGCCAATTAGTAATTGGTTAATTACTCTCCATGTAATTGGGCCTTTCCTTTATAAAATAAAAATATAAACATGCCATTTCACTGATTTAAAACAAACGAGCAAAAAATATTCTCCATTGTTCTTTTAAAGACTAAAATCCCTAACGTGGACTATAAGTAAATGTCCATAAAATGTATTGTCAAAACCAAGACACTTTTAAGGAGGAGGAGAGTACAAGTGTGTGTGTGTTTGGTGGTGATGGTGGCAGATAGTAAAAATTATACCAGGGCCAAAAAAAACATATATATATATATATATATATAGGCAAATATAAATATACACTGTTCCAGACAAATTGGACATCTTATCAATAAGGCCTTTAGTGCTCCAGCCCCTGCTTGCCTCTCAAAGTTTCCCCCATATTATTTTTCTTTCTCTTTTGGCTTACCAGATAAATTGGACTTTGTGTCATGTCTCCCATGTGCTTTCTATGTACCATGTTGCCTTCTATCATGGTAGTTTTCTCACTCTGCATAGAAATTTCCTACCTCTTATTCCTATAAAACTAGTAAATATCCCTATTTCCTCAGAAAAGTTTGTCCTGACTCTTCAAAAAACACAAGCTCCTCAGTTATACACTCCCATTAACATATACACTTACAAAGCTTTTGGAACCTGAAGTCACTTGGAGTGTAAATATAGTCCTAATTGTGGGTTGTTGTGGGGTTTTTTATTTTATTTTTTGTGTATTAGATAATGTTTGGACTATGAGGTCCATGAATTATATTATCCTGTGCCTCACAGATATTTGATGATGAACTAGTTGAACTAATTTATTAATTAGCTTGGCCAAGGTCACATAGTAAGTAAACAGAAATCTACGTCAAACATTCCAAGAGATATGTACAATATAATGCTGCTTCTTGAACATAGATAAAATAGTAGATTCTTCAGTAGAATGTGTATCATCCTTCATGTGCATATATCTGCACAGTAGTATTCTAAAAGTACCCAATCTTTATGCACATTTTAAGAACTGAATGAGAGAAAAAAATGTGTTCCATGTATGGAATACAAGCATGTATTCTTAAGAGGAAACTTAAGCCAGTAGGTAGAGTTTGGAACTTTTTTAAAGCTGTTAGAAGATTCCTAAATTAATTATAAAGATGTATTAAGTTTCTCCAGAGAAACAGAATCAGTAGACTATATATACATATATGCTAATGGTTATATTTAAATATGTAAATATATATTTATATTTAAATGTGTATATTCATAATGTATTTTATATTATAAATATATATTTTACTTACTACAAGGAATAAGAAGTTAGACTGTGCAATTATAGAAGCTGGAAATTCTGTGATCTGCCATCTGCAAGCTGGAGGCTCAAGGAAACTGGTAGTATAGTTCCAGTCCAAGTCTGAAGGCCTGAGAACCAGAAGCAGCAATTGTTAACTTCTAGTCCAAGTCCAATGTCCTGAGTACCAACGGTGCTGATAATATGAGTCTCAGTCCAGGGAAGGCGAAGATTGATTCTTAGCTCAGTAGTCAGGCAGAGGAAGACAGAGAGAGAGAGAGAGAGAGAGAGAGAGAGAGAGAGAGAGAGAGAGAGAGAGAGGGGAAGGGAGGAAAAGAAAATTCTCCATTCCTCCAATTTTTTGTTCTATTATGGCCCACAATGGATTGGACAAAGTCTACTCACATTGGAGAGGGCAATCTGCTTTACTCAGTATACCAACTCAGTTGCTAATCTCTTCCAGAAACAACCTCACAGACACAACCAGAAATAATGTTTGACCAAATATCTGGATGCTCGATCACACTAATTTCAAGTTGCATGTGAAATTAGCCATCACAAAAAGAAGTGGAAAACAACTCCTTTACACAAAACATTCTCTAATGGAAACAAGAAGAATTTTAAATTATCAAAATATTAAACTGGTACGTAACCTACAAACACACGTGCTTTCACATCAATGGAATTGTTTACAATTTGCTTAAAAATGTTTCTGATATTTTTGTGGGATTTAGACACCAGTGAACTAAACTAGTCCTGAGTCCTTTTTCAGTTAATATCTGTTCAAATACCACACACACATTTCTCTTCTTTACCACTGCAATTACTTTGGCATTCACAATAACTCTTCTGGAGAAAGAGCTCCCACAGGAGAATTTCTCCTTTACCTTTAATAATGAGAAGGCGATTGTTCATTAAGCAAGGCAATTAAAGCTTTTATTAGGGAGTATGATACAGGTTTGTTTTTCTTCTAAGACATACGAATTTGATTTTAAAATTACCTATTTTATAGTTCATCCCTCTAGCTTCTCCTTCTTATATTGTTCATGTTTGCAAATACTGAGTAGAGACATTTGCTATGTTTTTAAAAATATGTGGGACTTAAATTTTTTAAAATCTGTTCAAGCTCGTCTTCACTAAGTAGGTCCACTTCAAAGTAGAAAAGTATGTTAGTCTGCAGTTATGTCTAAATAATTGTCTTCCAGTCACTAAACATCAGCTAGTGGCCTGTTTCGTATCAGCAATGAATTTTACAGTTGTCTAAAACTTTGAGGTAGTGACTTGAAATGCAAAGGAAACAGCATAGAAACAGACACTGACAGTGACTACTGAGAGCTTTCCCACTCCATACTTTCCACATGACCAGCATTTATTTCATACAAGAATTTTTCATTCATCTTGCAAAATGCCAAAAGCATGCCTTCTAATTCAGAGTAATTTAATTTAATTTCCAACATTTTAACACAAATGCCTTTAAAAAATAAAAAGGAACAAAGTAATTACATTTAATTTCATGGTTTCAGATTTCTAAAAGCCATCATATTCTCTTGTGTAATTGAAGACTTCCATTAAATGGGGGAAGAAAAAAAAATCTTAAAATGTTTACCCCCTTTTTAGAACAAACACAGAAAGAATTTATGCTGCCATTCCATTAAATATTTACTAGGAAAGAGGACTGAGGTGATTTTGTGCTGCTTAGAAATACAGAAATCATTCAAAATGCAAGTGAGTCTTAATTTTGTCAGAAGAATGCTTCATAATTTCTTTCTTAACATCAGTTCAAAATTTTTTTAAAAGCCTCAGAAAGAGGAATAGTCTATTTTTGGATGTCTCTTTACATCTCATGGAATATAGCACTAGATTTTGAATTTCTGAGAATAAACCCAGAGGTAGATTAATAGTTCATTGACTAGAGACCTTAAAAGATCATCTGATAACCTTTGTTCCTGCTATTTCATTCCCATACGAAAGCCCCAGTAGATTTTAAGAGTCAATACAGCTTTCAAAGGAAACTCATTTATTGGGAGTAACCAAGCAGGCCTCTACTCATCCTGGAATACACTTGTCTCTGAGGACTTTCTTTTTATATCCATAGAAATCTACCTGATTATGTTTTAAGGCTTAACTGAAATTCATAGCCCCAAGGGAATCTTATCCCAGCATTCCAGTTAGAATAAATCACTATTCTAAAAGTTTCCATAGCAATTTTACACCTCACTTTAGTTAAGTATTTATCACATATTTTGATAAAATTGTCAATATATTATTTATGTACACACATCTAGGGAAAGGGTAAATAAAGCACTTATTTCTATTTTATGGATAAATTTGATCTTGAATTAACTATCTTGGGCTCATCCCTTGGAAATCTAATAAAGATAGAATTTAATATTGATTAGGACACAAATGATCCTTAATTGATAAAATATTTCATTATTTAGAAGATTTTAAATAAACTATTAATACCTAGCGGGAAGCCATAGCTTTGAACCTGCTTGACTACAGTGACTTATAACTGGGCATATCCTTATTATAAGGATATAACACAGAGGCATATTAGCAGTGTGTTTTACAACCATGGTGCATTATTTTTCAAATACTCCCCTCTTTTCAATAAAAGTTATTTTAATTAATAATCCTGAAATAATCAGCATTATTATGTGTTCCAAAATTTTTAAAAAATAATTTTAAAATATTGTGATTATAAATATACTAGTCAAAATAAGTATTTCATATATGAACTAAACTACATTTATCAAACAAATATTATTCATTACAGTTCATATTCTGTTTCACTCTTTTAAATGTTAAACACAAATAAAAACTCCAACCTGTCATATAAGATGACAGAATTGAAATAACTGAAGTTCTGTTTCTTCATCTTTATAATCTATGTATAATCTATTGTTTAAATGCAGGAATATGTTATGTACCAATCACAGGATTTGGAAACATAAGTTGGACCTAAAGCAAGTTTGAATGATTCTAAACCTTGGTGAACTTACTCTTGAAAAAACAACAAAAAACGTGCAGCTGAGTCTATGAGTGTCAGAGGTTAACTATGTAACTGGGAGTTTCTTGAGTTAATTTCCATATAGAAGACAAAGCTTACCAAAGTATAAGTAATAAAAATGTGCTAATTTGAAGCATGTAATCAGACTATAAAAATACATATATAGTATATTAAATTTCCACATCTCCCCAAGATGGAGTAGCAGGTATTAAATTTACTATCCTGCCTGAAACAATTTTTTAAAATGCAAAAACAACCAACTGAAAAATATATGAAGCAATTATTTCCAAGACACTGGGCATTAGGCAACAAAAGACACTGATCTCTGAAGATGGAAAACCAAAAATATTGGCCCTAAAATTTCCCCAGCTTACTGCCTGGAGAGAAATTTTCCACTCTATAGTGAAGAGGAGAGCCCCAAAGACTTACTGAGTTGAGGAAACTTAGTTTAGATCCTAGAGAGAGACTGCGTTGGCTAGAGTTTTCATGACATACTGACAGAGAAGAGAAAGCTTAATGCAGAGAGAACTGTGGAGGTCTTCAGAGAGCCTGCCACAAATATTCTACAGAGTATTGATCGGCACCTGGTATTTGGAAACTACTCAACACTGGGGATCAGAATAATCTTAGAAGAATTAAAGAAAAAAGTGCTCAGCATTCAGTCACACAGCACCAGAAATGATATGTGCTCCCACCAGCTAAGCTGGGAGATTCATATTTTATATTACATTGGATAGACTACACAGAAGGCTCTAAAGCAGCAGTGGAAAATATTTATCCCCAGACTAACCGGTTTGGAGCTGCCTACCTAACAATAAATGCAAGATCCAAAATGATCAAAATATTTTCAAATAACTGTATCCATAAACAAAGCTCAAGAGGATTTAGAAGAATATGAAAATATCCAGCACTCAAAAATATAAAATGCACAAAATCTTTCATCCAATCAAAGATTACTAGGTAAGAAAAGAAGCAGAAAAGCACAACCTATAATAAGCGGAATAATCGATCAATCAAAACTGACCCACAACTCATACAGATGTCATAATAAGCAGACAATGATATCAAAAACTATTACTATGAATGTACTCTATATGTTCAAGAAAATAAGTAGAGACATAAGAAACATAAAACTATGCAAATTGAATTTCTAGACCTGAAAACTACAGTGTTAGAGATGAAGAATACACTGGATGGGATTCAGGAAAGACTAGACATTGCAAAAGGAAAGATTAGTGAACTTGAAGACATAGCAATAGAAGCTATCCACAATGAACACAGAGCAAAAAAGAATCCAGAAAGAATTAAAAGAGCATTAGCCAGCTATGGGACAATTTAAAGCAATCCAATCTACATGAAACTGAGGCATCCACAAGAGGGGAGGTATACAGAAAATATTTAAAGAATGGCTAAAATATGATGAAAATATAAACCAACACATCCATAAGGCTCAACAAAAAACAAGCATAGGAAATGAGGAAAACTTTATGAAGCACATCATAATCTAACTCTTAAAGCCGCTAGTTAAAAGAGAGTATCTTATAAGTGACTAGAGAAAAACAAAAAGACACATTACATACAAAGAAAAAATTAAATATATCATCACATTTCTTGTAGGAAATAAGACATATGAAAAAAACTGTGGAGAAACATCTTTAAAGTACTAATGGAAACAGCAGCCTAGAATTCTACATACAGAAAAAGTCTCTTTTGAAAAGGAAAGAGAAATAAAGGAATTTTCAGATATATAAAAGCCAAAAAAACAATAACCACCAGAAAATCACTGAAAATATGTTAAAGAAAGAAGTTCAGGGGGAAGAAAAATGATACCAGATGAAATATGCATCTAGGCAAAACAATGAGGAACACTGACTATCTAACCCTGAAGCTCTATGAAAGCAGGAAGTAAAGGGTAAGGCATAATTGTAACTTGCCTGCTGGAGCATTGACATGTACTCAAATACATACACAGAGCTCCTTGGCAAAGATTGGGAGACTACTGGTTCAAAACATCTAAAGAACAATTAGCTAATGAAGCAGGTACTTCAGTGGCTAAACATGACTACAAATACATATTTTGCAGAAATACTTCAGGAAAGTAACTAAATAAATAGCAACAATAACAATAAAAACAAACAATAACAACACCACACTGGAGAGTTTAGAGGAAATCTAATTTGAGAGCTGCCAGAGTATTTAAATGTCCAGTTTTCAACAAAATGTTATAAGGCATGCAAAGAAACAAGTATGACCCATGCATGGGGAAAAAAATTAGTTCTTAGAAACTGCCCATGAGAAAGCTTAGATACTGGATTTACTAGACAAAAACTTTAAATTAGATATTTTAAATATTTTCAAAGAACTAAAGCATTATGTTTAAAGAACTAAAGGAAAGTATGAGAAAGATATATCACCAAATACAGAACATGAATAAAGAGATATAAAATATTAAAAAGAATAATTAGATATTCTGAAGTTGAAAAGTACAATAATTGAAATAAAAATTGACTAGAGGGTCTCAACAAGAGATTTGAATTGGCAGAACAATGAATAAGTGATTTTGAAGATAGGTCAATTGTGAATATGCATTATGAGAAACAGAAAGGAAAAAAAATGAGGAAAAATGGACGTAGCCTCAGAGACCTGACAGATATCATCAAATGTACTAAAGCATGAAAAATGGGAGCTCAAGGAAGTAAAGAGAGAAATAAGAAGGAAGAAGAAATATTTAAAAAAATAAAAGCTGAAAACTTCTCAAATGTGCTAAAAAACATTAATATAACTATCTAAAAAACACAATAAGCTCCAAGTAGGATAAACTTAAAGAGACCCCCACTCTCTTTACATTATTAACAAACTGTAAAAGCTAAAGAGAATTTTGAAAGCTGCAAAAGAGAAGAAATACACCACACACAAAAGACAAATAAGGATATTTTATAAGGATAAAAGGGTCAATTCATTATGAAGATATAATAATTATAAACATATATGCCCCTATCAACAGAGGCCCAAAATACATCAGGCAAAAACTGAAAGAATTAAATAGAGAAATAGACAATTCAACAAAAATAGCTGATGACTTTGATAGGTCAGTAGAACTTTCCAATATGAAATACAAAGAAAGAAAAAGAATGAAAATACCCAAATAAAACATCCAAAATCCCTGGGCAATGTCAAAATCTGCAATCTGTGCATAATTGAAATATCAGAAATATTTAAAAAAATGAGAGAGTGAAACAGAAGAAATATTTGAAGTAATAATGGCCAAGAATGTTCCAAAGTTAATGATAGACATTAAACTAAAGATCCAGGAACTTCATAGACCCCCAAGCAGGATAAATATCAAAAAACTATACCTAGGAATATCATATTCAAACTGCAGAAAACCAAAGATAAAGAGAAAATCTTGAAAGAATCTAGAGGGGAAAAAGTGCTTTACCTATAGAGGAAACAAGGATACTTACAGCAGACTTCTTTCTCATCCAAAACCATGAAAGTAAAAACAGAGTACAGTGAAATATTTTAAATGTAGAAAGAAAATAACCATTGACCTAGAATTCTATATCCACTGGATAACCCTTCAAAAATGAAGGAAACATAAAGACTTTCTCAGATAAAAAAGAAATGAGAGAATTCATTGCCAGTAGACCTGCCCTGCAAGAGACTACAGGTGTAAGAGCTGTAAGACACAGACTCTTGAAATGTTAAAAGAAGTTATTGCCAGAGAAGAAAAAGGATATAGGTCGGAAATGTAAGTATATGTGAAGAAAAGAAGAACATCAGAGAAAGAATAAATAAAGTTAAAACAATGATTTTGAATTCTTAACTGATCTAAAGGATAACTGTTTAAAGAAATAATAACAACAATGTATTGGGTTGTTACAGCATATGGCTAAAAGAAATAGGAACGAATGACAGTAATGTCCCATGAACAGGAGGGACAAATTGGGAATATTGTGTCATCTGGTACTTGCATTACATATGATGCAGTACAGTGTTATTTGAAGGAAGATTTATACTTGCTATAAATGTATATTGGCAACTATAATATATGGCAAGAACTTACAAAAAATTAAGTGTAATTTATATGCCAAGAGACAGAATTAAATCATATAAAATGCTTGATTAAGCCTGAAAAAGACAGTAAATAATTTAAATTAGAGCAGACATAAATGAAATTGAAAACAAGAAAACAATAAAGAAGCTCAACAAAACCAAAAGTTGATTCTTTAAAAAGATCAATAAAATTGAGAAACTCTAGCCAGGCTAACCAAGAAATAAAGAGAGAAGACACCAAGAAAGTAGGGTCATCATTACTAATCCCATGGACATTAAAAAGATAATAAAAGAATACTGTGAACAACTCTCTATGCCCATAAATTTGATAACTCAGATGAAATGTACCAATTCCTTGAAAGACACACTCTACCAAAACACAAGTAGAAATAAATAATCTGAATAGACCTATATCTATTAAAAAGTTGAATTAAAAATTAACAACCTTCAACAAAAGACAGAAGAGCACACCTGTAGTCCCAGCTATTAATACTAGGGAGGCTGGGGTGGGAGAATCTCTTGACCTCAGGAATTTGGCAACACAGTGAGACCCCATGTCTAAAATTTAAAATATAAAAAATAAAAATAAATACTGTTTAAAAGACATAAAAGGAATTCATATTGAAAAAGAAGTAATATTATCTTTATTTGTAGATAACATGCTCTTGTACATAGAAAATCTTAAGGAACCCACTAAAAAGCAAGGTTGCAGGATATAACATCAATACACAAAAATCAATTATATTGCTATATGTTACCAGCAAACAATCCAAATGTAAAATTAAGAAAACAATTCTATTTACAATAGCATTTAAAAATAAAACAGTTATGGATAAAGTTAATTCAAAATGTATGAGTTGTATATCAAAAACTATAAAACATCTTTGAAAGAAATTTTTAAAGACCTAAATAAATGGAAAGATATGTTCATGGAGTAGAAGACTTATTACAAAGATAGCAATAATCCTCAAATATATACAGATTTGATGCAATTCCTATCAGGATCTTAGCTGCCTTTTTTGCAGAAATTGAAGAGCTGATCCTAAGATTTATATAGATAGGCAAAGGAACCATATACCAAAGCAATTTTGACAAAGAACCCCAATCTGGAGAACACATGTTTCCCAATTCCAAAACTTACTACTACAAGCTACAGTACTCAATACAATGTGGTATTGGCATAAGACAAGTCACATAGATCAATGGAATACAATTGAGAGTCCAGAAATAAATCCTTACATTTATAACCAATTTGTTTTTGACTAGGGTTCCATGAAAATTAATGTAAAAAAAATAGTCTTTTAAACAAATCATTCTGGGACAACTGGGTAGACACATGCAAAAGAATGAATTTGAACCACTTGGACTAGGCAATAATTTCTTAGATATTATACTAAAAGCACAGGCAATAAGAGAAAATACAGATCAGTTGTATTTGATCAAAATTTAAAATTTTGTGCTCCAAAAGATACCATCAAGGATGCTTAAAGATCATATACAAAAGGTCCACAGAATTGGAGAAAATATTTGCAAATCATATATCTGATGAAGTTATCTCTAGAATGAAGAATTTTTACAACTCAATAATAAAAGACAAATAACCCAATTTTTAACTGGGAAAATGATTTGAATAGAAATTTACACAAAGAATATATGCAAATGATAATTAGCATATGAAAAGATGCACAAAATTATTAGTCATTAGGAAAATATGAATCAAAATAAGGTATCACTTTATAACTACTAGGATAACTATAATCAGAAAGAGGGACAATTACAAGTCTTGACCAGGATATGGAGAAATTGGAGCCCACACACATTGCTGTTGGGAGTGAAAGACTATGTAGCCACATGAGAAGCAATTTGGCAATTCCTCATAAAGTTAAAGGTATAGTTACCACATAACTCAGCAATTCTACTCCTAGGTATAACCCCCTCAACAAAATAAAACTATATTTCCACCCAAAAACTCAAGCATGAATGTTCATAGCATGTCACTATTCCTAATAACCAAAAAGCAGCAGAAAGTACTTTAATGCCCAAGTGATAAGTGGACAAGCAAAATATGCTATATCCATACAATTAAATATTATTCACCCACAAGAAGGAATGAAGTATTAATATATGCTACAACATGAATAAACCTTGAAAGCATTTATATAAAGTAAAAGAAACCATTCACAAAAGATTATATACTGTATGATTCCATATTTATGAAATGTCCAGCCCAGGCAAATTCATAGAAAGAGATAATATATTAGTTGTTGTCAAGGGCTTGGAGAAGACAGTAATGGGGAGTGTCTGCTGAAGGGTATAAGGTTTCTCTTGGGGATGATAAAAACTATAGCTAATAATAATGCATTGTATATTTGAAACATGCCAAGAGAGTAGATCTTAAATGTTCTTACCACCAAAAAATGTAATAATTATGTAAAGTGATGGATATGTTAATTAGCTTGATTATGGCAATCACTTCATTTTGTGTATATTATATATATATATATATATATAAGAATTGCATTATATGCCACTAGTATATACAGCTTTTGTCAATTATACCTCAATAAAGCTGGAAAAGATTAAAAATTTTAATTTAAAAATAAAATTAGGTATTGGTGATTATCACATAACTTTGTGAATATACTAAAAACTATTAATCTGTATACTTTGAAAGGGTGAATATTACAGTATGTGAATTATATCTTAAAAAATTTCACTCCCCTACAGCAACACTTTATAAGGCCTTCCACATTCTGGACCACAACATCAACTCTAGCCCTATGTCTTCCACTCCCTGCCACTACCATCACTCCACATTATAACCCAGGAAAATTAGATGTTTTCTCATTTTCTCAGATTGAAAAAAAAAAATAGAAACCTGAATCATCTTAAAATCATTAAAGAAATTTAATCCACAGTTTAAAAAATATAAATAAAATATTCCAACCCAGGTTTTATGGGTCACTTCTACCAAAAATTAAGAAACAGGTAAGATTAATTCTACATAAACTCTTCCCTAGAAAGACATTTTTCAACTAATTCAGTAAGTCTAGTATAATCCTGATACTCAAACGAGGCGAAGACCACAAAAGTAAAATTATAGTCCAATCTCATTCATTAGCACATTGTTTTGTGGCCAAACAGCAGATGCAATATGGACCATCATCTACAATTTGTTTTGGACGTCAAGACTGATGATACCACACACCAGCAAGGTGTGAAAGGTTTATTACTCACATGACGAGGCTTTTACGGGAGGGCAAAGCAGGGTCTCAAGCTGGCCCAAAAATGGCTTGAGAAAACAAGGAAAGGAGACTAATTCAGGGTTTTATTGTGGATAGTGGGAGGTGCCTGAGTGAGAGTTCACATGTACAGGCTGGAGCTTGTGTGATTTGACTCTCTACCTGCTCCAAAGGAAGGAGGACCCAGACCTTATTATTAGCTTGCCCAGATATGTAACAGAAGAGAAAGAGGGAGGAGTAAGACCTAAATGCCATCACAAGCCAGACATCAAAAAATGGAATCAGATTCTTTATTATAATTCTGTCCCTATTGACTGATGGCTGAAACATGCCATCTTTGGAACCAAATTTTGGTGAGGGTCCAAGCTGTTTCCGCAGGATAGCTTCAAAACAAATATATGAAAAACTTAAGCTAAATTTTAACAACATGTTTATAAAAAGATAATTTATCATTACTAAGTTTAGCTTATTTCAGAAATTCAAAGTTGGTCCAACATCAGACAAATCTACTAATGTAATTTATTGCTTTAACTAATAAGAGAAGAAAACCAAATGATTATTTAAACAGCTACTAAAAAATCTTTGATAAAATTCAACATTCATTCACGATATAATCTTTTATTAACTTATAAACAGAAGGGAATTTTCTTAGTGTGCTAAAAATATGTACAAAATAATCCTTAAAAATGCATGCAAAACTATTTAAAGCATTTCCTTTAATATCAGGAACAAAACAAGCTACACACTATTTCCGCTTACAGTAAAGATTGTACTAGAATTTTTATCTCACACAAGAGAATAAGAAAGGATATAAGAATTGAAAAGAAAAATTGATTTCCAGATAATATTCATGTGTATACTAAGCTTGTAAACAAATTCATTTTTCCTTCTCTGTGGCAGCCCATTCATTCATTCATTCATTCACCTCCCCCACGCCTTTATGAAACACCTTTCATGTGTTCAGAATTTGCTCTGTATGAAGAATTAAAATGCATAAGAAATTTTTTAAAAGATCAAAAGAATCTACAGATATATTATGAGAAACAATTAGTAAGCTCAGCCAGGTGAATAAACAGAGAATCAATAGTTTTATTGCTAGTCACCAGGAATAAACTAAAAAAAATATGATAATAAATATAATCATGTATAGTAGCTCAAACAGTATAAATAGGCTGAGTGTGGCAGCTCACGCCTGTAATCCCAGCACTCTGGAAGGCCGAGGCAGGAGGATCACTTGAAGCCTGGAGTTGGAGAACAGTCTAGGCAACACAGCAAGACCCAGTCTCTACAAAACATAAAAAAAAAAATTGTCCAAGCGTGGTAGCTTGTGCCTGTAGTCACAGCTACTCGGGAGGCTGAGCCAGGAGGATGGGGTTTCACTTCAGCCCAGGAGTTCAAGGTTGCAGTGAACTGTGTCACACCATTGCACTTCAGCCTGGGTGACAGAGCAAAACCTTGTTTCTAAAAAAAAGAAAGAAGTAATGTAAGAATAAATCTAACAAATATATAAGATCTTAAAGGAGAAAATTATAAAGCTGATTAAAAGACATTAGAGAAGACTTAAACAATTGGAGAGATCTATAGTATCAACAAATAGGAAGAAAACATGTAAAAGTATCGAATCTCTCTAGCTGTATTTTAAGCTCTAACTTAATTCCTGTCAAATCCCAATAGGATTTTCAATAGAACTCAACAAGCTTATTCTAAATTTTATTTGGAAGTACAAAGATTTGGCACAGTTAAGAAACCACTGAAGAAAGAAAATGAGAAGCTGATTTAACTACCATCTATCAAGGCTCATGACAAAGCCACAGTAATTAAGGCAACGTGGTATTGGAATGGAGATAGACATAACAGGTCAACGGAAGAAAGCACAAAACCCCAAAACAAACTCACACCTGTATGGACACTCGCTATATAATGCAGGTGGCATGCCTTTCAGTGAGGCAGTGAAGAGGGCGGGAATAACTGATTATCAATGTAGGAGACAAAAGGAAATTAATCCTTACCTCATACTATAAAAAATCAATTCCAGGTGGATTAAAAATAAAAAATAAAAAGTTATATTTTTATAAAAAAATACAAAAGATATTCTTATAATCTCAGAAAGTGGAGTGTTTATTAAATTAAACAAGTGTTAACCATCAAAACCTTTCTACCTCCACACCTGTCAGTCCTAGAAGTGGACCACCCTAACAATGGGCATGAACTTGGCTGGGACAGCTCTCTTTGGCTGAGTCCATCTCTCAGAAAGGATAATAGTTAAGGGGAGGTAGCAATCACAGCAACTGGGAGAGAAAGTCCATTTCTAAAGCAGGGACAGAGGTGTATATCACTCATTGTCTACCATAGAGGGAGTAGGCACAGCTATTAGATATAAGGAAATTCATTACTAATATCCATTGTGGTTTCAAGATTGTAATTGTTTTCATATTTCAATTCCTTCGATATAGCCACTCACCATTTGACGTTTCTGCAGCAAAATCTGGAGCCAGACCTGTAATATGTATCAATTGCTTATACCTGTTCTCTCCTCTCCTAGCCCTATAGTAGAACCATCACTTTGTTGTCTGGCTCATCGTGAGCTTGGTAGGAGTCAAAATTTAGGATTTGACATGTGGAAATTTTGAATGTGAATTTTGGCAGTCGCTAATCTCAGTTCCAGTAACCAATGTTATTTCTTGATCACATCCACCAATCCCTCCCCATCACCACCCACCTGCCACCCTTGGGATTAACCTAATGCTGCCCTCTGGAGTCATGGTTTATCTTGCCTCTTCCTTTCTTTTCAACAGTCTCTGTAGGTTAGAGAGTAGGATGAGACTTCTGAGCACAGTGGTGGTTAAACAAAGATTTATTTTTCTAGGGATGAATTTAATTCTTTGGGAGGTTTTTTAAAAAAAATCTATTCTTACCTAAGGAGACAGCATCCTAAACAGTTATTTACAAATGGCACTTTAATCCTACCAAGGTATGTTAATTAAATTATAAACAAGAGGGTTAGATCTTAGATGCATTTAGATTTTTAATACTCCTAACATATGAATTCAGTAAACAGGAATCAGGCTTGGGAGAGGGGGAGGTAAAAAGAGACTCTCTCAAGATATTTCACAATAAGCCTGTGACAAATCCAAAAATGAGAGACTAGATTTTCTTTTTACATTTCCAAGGCAAGGAGCCAAATAAGTCAGTACTAATCTCAAAATTCTGGGTCTGAAGTAGAACACAGTCTCAATTAGTGTGTTGTTTGCATTTGCATAAGGGACTCGTGCCTGGACTAAAACCAATTCATTGGTGTCTATAAAAATGGCAAGGATTAAAGAGGGTAAAGAAATAAGATGAAAAGGTGCCATTCTACTTTAACTCGAAGGTTAATTCTAACTTTAACTATTTTTGTGATTAGAATGCAAATTAATAGTTTATCCTTCAGCCCAAAGTACCTAGAAAAGCGGATAAGTTCTTCAATTAATAAAATCAATCAACAAGATGACTTTTGGTCACTGTTGAACAGACTTACTCTCAGCCAGGGACACTGAGGGGACATGTGCTGCATCCCAATAACAACTCAGGTGCCACCTCATTCTTCACAAAGAGGATTAATTTAGTAAAACATAGAAGTGGGAGATATTTGTTTTGCTTACTCTACAGTACACAGTCTCAATTGTTTTTCTCTAGAGAAAAAATGATGGTGCTTAGAGTTCTAAATTTCCTGCCAAACTGGGCTCTGCTCTGTTACCCATTGTTAGCATTAATCCCATTTGAATATGCTGGCATTGTTTTAAATATAGTATAATATTAAAAATAGTAAGAAATTAAAAGTGCTAATTTACTTGCAGATTTTAAAGGTTGAGTGGCTATTGCTTTCTGATCAGGCTATATATAAAACGGAACACTTTTTTTTTTTTAAGAAAGTTGTTCTTTATGTCAACTTCAGGCCCTTAAACTGGCATTTGTTAACACAGGCTGCTCATGATGCTTCTATTTCTCCACTGTTACTGCTTTTTCAACTCCTCTCCTAAACTATTGACCTGTTCCTATGTCCTTCCAGTACGAAAGCCAGACCACACACAGATTATTGCGTTGTGCCCACACAGCAATCTCACAGTCCTGAGGATTTACGTTATCTGCTAAGACAAAGTTTCTACATCTTCCATGGTGCCTAGTACAATATTGTACATTCAGCAGGCACTCAATGTTGTATGTTGAAAAGAATAAAATGTTGTTCTCCCAGTTTAATTAGAAACTCATAAATTAAAAAATGAATATTAAAACCAAATTACAACTATTCTTTCTATAAGACTTCATTTCATGCCCACAAGAATGATTAGAACTGAACTCTTAGTGTTTGAAATGTCTGAACATAAGTCAAAGAGACCCTCTGGTTACACAACCCAAAATTAAGGGCACATAATTTCATAATTTAGGTGCACCCATGAGAAGAACTTGAGATGAGAATTTTAGTCCAAATCTGGGAGGTGAGTGTAGGAAATATCAGTAAGGGTGGGGACATAAGAGCCAATAAAGTACCCATTTTAAAGTAGATTATCACTGAACCTAACTCTACTGGGAAACTCTAGAAGCCAATGCAAAACAGGTGCAGTCGCATTATCCTGCCCACAGCAAGGGATCCTGGGCATTGAAACACCAACTCCCATGGATCATTTGATTTCATAGAACTTCCATCTTGCCTTTGGCATGAGGAAAGCCAGATCTAGTGGCCAGAGAAAACCCCCAGGGGGAAAAATGTAGGTGCTGCTTATTAGAAGTTAGGCCTGCATGCAGATAAGGGATATTATGCAGATTAGTGAGGCACCATAGAGCCTGCTAATTGCAGACAATCTATCTACATAATTTGCACTCTAAAAATAATTAGCCTGGCCTCTCCATTGTTCAAGTGCATGTATATAAAGTGTTGTATTGCTGTGAAAGAAGGAATTGAACTTAAATGAGTCATCTAAGAACACAGAATGCAAAACTATGATATGAAATGAGATAGTAGAAACTAGAAAACAGGAGTCTGCCAGAAATGACAGAGCACTAACCTACAGAATTGCTGGGAGGCAGAATAAAAAGAAATGTTTTGAGCAAATTTATAAATTATTCTCAGACATTGTACAAGAAATGCCTTTTTTCTCTAAATCAAATCAAATCTAGTTCCCAGACTCTACTCAAAAAATTACTGTAAGGTTCAAAATCAGTTACTTTTCATGGCTCGCTCTGTCATCCTTGGGTCATACCCAGACCCTTGGGCTCATACAATGCAAGAAAATATGGGAGAGGTATGCCCATGATCCTGTCTTACCTTACAGAAAGCTTACATTGTTCAAGCCATGCTGGTCTATTTGAAGGCACCTGTCTGAAACCATTTACTCCTTCTGTGCCAAAATTTGCCTCTGGCACCTTTTCTGAAAGTCCCAAAATTGTTAGACTATAGCCATCCATGCAGTCTCCCCTGTCAAAGGTCTGAAGTGCTTTGGTACTGAAAGGTCACAGCTCTCTTCCATCCCAGAAACCCCCATCCTCTCGGTCCCCTGGAATCTCACTCTTTTGCTCTACAGTCAGGCCAGTCCCTCTCCACCTCAAAGTGCAATCTCATCGGCAAATTTTTCAAATGATCCCATCTCTGTTGGTTCAGATCAATTGCTCTTAAACCTCAAAGAATTGTGTTAAAATGCAGGTTCCTCAGGTGTTTGGTAAACACGTGCTCCACAGAGCACACTTTGCAACAATAGTTTGCAAAACAATAGTTTGGGGAGGTCTCCGAAGCATGACAACTTCCTTTTCCTTCTCAAACACTAAAATCTACTAACTACTCTTATGCCAGGTAAAACCAGAAATCAAGAAAACATCCTAGCTGCCTTTTCTGTGAGGAGGAGAAAGTAAAACTTCATCACAAAACAGGGCACAAATTCATTTCTCAAGAATTCATTCTGTTTCACGTTTATTGTTTTGCTAACATAGAGGTGGAGGGGGAGGTGACAAAAGCTTACAAGAAGGGAACTAGCGACCATTATCCCAAGCGAAGTATTTCAGAAATGGCAAAACAATTACCACATGTTCTCACTTGTAAGTGGGAGCTAAATGAAGGATATATTATGGTCGTAAAGAGCTGTAATGGACATTGGAAACTAAGAGGTGGGGAGGCTGGGAGGTAGGTGAGGGATAAAAATCTGCCTGTTGAGTACAACGTACACTATTCTGGTGACCAGTACACTGAAAGCCCTGACTTCAGCATGATAAAATTCATCTATGTAACAAAAAAAATTTGTACCCCCTAAATTTTTTGAAACAAACAAAAGAATACAGTAGTCCCTTCTCATCTGTAGTTTTTCTTTCTGAGGTCCAAAAATATTAAATGGAAAATTCCAGAAATAAACAATTCATAAGTTTTAAATTGCACGCCATTCTGAGTAAAATGATGAAATCTCGCTCCATCCTACTCTGTCCTGCCCAGAACGTCAATCATCCCTCTCTCCAAAGTAAATTTGTTGTACATGCTACCCACCCATTCATACTTAGTAGCTGTTTGGGTTATCAGATGGACTGCTAGAGAATCACAGTGTTTGTTTTCAATTAATCCTTATTTTACTTAATTATGGCCACAAAGCTTAAGAGTAGTGATGCTGGCATATTGTTATAATTGTTCTATTTTATTATTACTGTTGTTAATCTCTTACTATACCTAATTTATAAATTAAGCTCTGTCATAGTATGTGTAGGGAAAAATACAGTATGTACAGGGTTTGGTACTATCCATTGGGGGTCTTGGAACATATCCCCTGTGGATAAGGGGGGACTACTGTAGTCAATTTTGCTCAGTTTCTTTTCATAGGTAACATCAATTTAACACACACAAGTTTTCTAAGTTTCAAAAATTCAGAGGAGACATTATCTGCCTTCACATACCTTAAAATCTAAATATTTTGTTTTTAGTCAACATTTAGTTTCTAGTACAAATGTGGGAGAGCATTAGTGAAGATAATAATAAAAATAAATAGTGGTTGATGCAGAATTCATTATATTTTATTTAGATTACACTTCATGCATGTTTTGAAGTGATGTATTTTCCTAAACCTGTTAAATGTCAGCAAGTATCAAATCTGATTTACATTCCACAGGCACCTCTCCCCTGGCTGCTTATGGAAATAGTGCCTGAGGGGTTACCAAGGAGAGGAAACTGAGCAAACACTGAGGATCCTGTCCCTGTGTAACCCAGCAGCAGCTGGTACTCACTAGGCACTCAGGAACTGTGCTTGGGTAAATGAATGGACACAAGAAGTCACCAAGGAGATCACAATAGCTTCCTCCGAGATTATCTAGGACAGTGGGTTTCAAACTCTAATTGCTTCAGAACCACCTGGAGGATTTGTCAGAACACAGGTTACAAGTCCTTCTCCCACAGTTTCCGATTAAGCAGGTCTGGGATGCAGCCCAAGAATTTGCATGTCAAACAATGTCCCAGTGGATGCTGTTGATGCTTTTGCTGCTGGTCCAATGAGCACACTTTGTGAACCAGTGCTCTCAGGCTAGTTTTACATCACAAATTTGACTTCCTGGGTGCTCAGATATAAAACATGCCCCTCGTTCTTCTTCATTTCCACAACTAAACCGTAAGAAAGCAGCTGAGGAACTAGCAAGCCTAGTACATGGCTCACGGAACCACCCTCCGTTTTGGACTACAGTAAGCTGGGCAGGCTGATTCCAGACCTGGGTTCCCTAGGAACTGAACTACAGTTGAAAAACCTACTAGCTGTCTCCTTGACAATTCCACTTGGGTGCCTCAAAGGTATTTTGTGCCTAATTTATAAACTCTGTCATAGGTATGTATGTGTAGGGAAAAACATAGTATATACAGACTGGGCTCAATATCTGTATATACGGTGTCATTTCAACAAACGACATCTCCTCAGATGTACAAGCCAAGCAACTGACCATCGTCCTGGACACTCCTCCTCCCTTATAACTCATTCATCGTCATCTGGCCCTTGAAGAGGGCAAAGGATCCTGAGTGGAGCAGAGCGTACTATTAGTGTTCTTGGAATATAATTTGAGTGAGAACAAGCTTTACTTTGTCAAGACCCCAAGGTCAGGATTTGGTTTTTTTTTACATAACTAATGGGAATACTCCAATTTATGTAATCTATAACCTAGGAGAGGTTACAACCTCACTGTCTAACTCCATGGCCCACTCTGCAAATCAGAATTTTGAGTTATTTTGAATTATCCCAGATTTCACTTTCCTTCCACAGTTTAGAAATACGCACATGTATATACAGATATGTTTATCTATAATATATAGAGTCTTTTTATATATAAGGCAGATCACTTCTTAGCATTTTGGCTGAGATCAAGTGTGGTATGTGTAAGGCAGAGTCTCCTTCTACAGCTTAGTGAGATATATATATATATGCATATATATGTAGATAAAAATATAGATAATCTATATGTAAATCAAAGTCTCCTCCAGGTCATATTTACTCCATCCTCACAGCTAATACATCTGAAGCCACTATAACAGAAACTCTCGGAAATTCAGCAGATACAGGCCACAACTTCTATTTTAAATATAAAATAAAACATACTAATTTAAAATTAAATAAAATCTATGCACACAGGAGTATTAAAACTTCTAAGATGCAGGAAAACATTTTTCTGTACTAAATAAATGAGCAGCCACATTTGGCTTTTGGTCTCCGAACTAAGATTACAACACCAGAAAAACTGTTTTTAGTTCAATGATATCAATTTAGGCCTAAAATAAAAATGGGATGAGTGCCTAAAATTAGCATCAATTAAGGTGAGAAAATATTCTTTTAATTATCAAATGATTTTCAAAATAGCATAGAAAGTGAAGAACATTAAAAAGAGGTGCCCAGACTCTTAGCAGCTGGGAGCCTCCTAAAAGAGTGGAAGAATTTTGTTTCTTTCTAGACACTGTTTACCAAATTTAGAAAAATGATATTCCACTTACTTGTGTGGTTACCATGGCATACTTCAAATATATAGACACAGATGCAATTCCAAATTTCCCACAATATCAGTGATAGTAAAGAAGATGTACTTGAGTCATTAATGGGTATTTTTATAAAGCAATAATCATATAAAACATTGACTTTCAATTTGACCACAATCCACAGAAATGAAAAATTTTTTGAAATGATCCAGTACACACATGCATGTGAATATATAAATACTATATATATAACTGAAACAAAAAATCTACAAAGTGGTATTTAGCTTTATATGTGCCAAAAACCCTGAATTCCCCTATTTTATTTTATTCCATATCATTTTTTCATGTTAGTTGAAATTCAGTGGATTATACAATCCATTAGTAAATTGTGACCTACCATTTGAAAAACAAATATAAAATATTGTCTTTAAAAATGATTCTTTTTTCTCTTAAATATGTTCTAGTTGTTAAACTGCAGTAATAAAATAAAAGAAACCACTAGATTTAAAAAGGATTAAAAATCAATTGTGATCTTCATTGAGAGCAACCAGCCAGCAGGAGAAAGAGAGTATCTCAATATTAACAGGGCTTAAGTGGGTTGTAATCACCTATAATCCATGGTGTTGATCATGTTCTTCTTAGAAGCATCTAATTTATCTACCTTTGACTAGGTGACTGGACAGGAAATAGGAATACAGTTCTTTGTCTCACCACCAACACAAAAGGAAAAGGGAAAAAACTCTTTAGAGAAAATATTCCCTTTATTATAATATAAGTATTTCCACATCTAGTTATTTCCGATTATAAAAGTAATATATATTCTTTGAAGAAATTTTTGAAACTACAGAAGGATGCAAGTCTGAAGGTGTGTCGGGAGGGAAGAGGTGGGATGGGAGGGAGGAAAGAGTGCCTGCCAGCCACAGGGAGATTCCTTCCACCTCCTGGAAAGTGAATAGCAGAAATGCATGTCCTTCTCCCTGATAGTGTTCATTCATACATGAAGTTATATGTTAATTCATTAGCATATACTATGTCCCAGATATCGGTCTAGGTGCTGGAGTACACCAATGAACAAAACAGAAATCTGCACCCTCACAGAAATTACAATTGAAGATAGTTGGTAGGATCTTAGAAGCTATGTGGGGGCATTTTTTTTTTCTTTGAGCTCACAGCCCTTACAAAGATTCCCATCCCTGAACTTAGCAGGAATCCTGAGTTCAAAAATACTAGGTGGACTTGGACAGCAAGGGATCCCTGGTGAATCCGTTGGATTTAAACCAAGAGAGCATTTCCCTGAGCGCCTTGTAATCTTCCAGTATGCCCAATACATAACATTAAAATAAAATTACTGACAATGAATTTCCCAACTATATTCAGATAACATAGCTTCTGGAAGTCAGATTAAATTAAGAAAATTGAATAATGTGCATTTTTTGCACAGATAAGTTTACGGAGTAAGAATCATACCAACTAGAAAGGGTAAGTTAGAACAGACAGACTTAAATTTGTTTTCATATGGACTCACTCCTCAATACCAGATCCTTTATTTCACCTCCTCAAATGATGCTTGTTTTGGAGATATACCATTATCAAGTGTGCATGCACACACATGTGTGTGTATGTGTTTTAAGAAAGGCTCATGAGAGATATATTACCTGAAAGCAATTATGTTTGAAAATGTCTGCCCATTTTCTTTACAAAAAGATATCACCTTGGCTGGGTAGAATATTCTTGGGTAAGTCTTTTCCTCATGATTTTGTAATTTGGCAGTTAGACTGAGGCTAAGTCACAAAAGGCAGCAGCAGGTCAAGAGTGCATGTTATTGGGAGTTGCAAGGAGATAGGAAGTGTACACAGACTCATTGCAGCTCATTCTAACTCCAAACTTTGGGGACACAAAATCCCTTTAAATAATAACTTGGATGGAAGGGCTGAGTCCTTGAAAGAAGGCACAAAAATAAAATAATATATGAATTTAACATAGAGAACACTCACTAGTGGGTTCCTCTATATTCAGTAATATGGGCATCTGTTCGACATGTCTGTGTGTGAATATTCTGGTTTGGATTCTTCATTATCCTGAGGTCAAATGGAATTAAGATGCTGCACATAACAGGTTCTAGAATTCATCTTTATATAATTATCAGAATGAACATTTTCTGGTATTTATTAAGAGACAACTTATGTACTTGAGACTTTTTTTCTCAAAGAAATATAGACTAAAGGTCATGGAGTATTCTGGGCTTTGCAACCTAGTAAAATTACAATAGATCCATAGGAGGGCATTAGTGAATATCTAGTGATTAAATGAGCCTCAGTCATGTACAGTTTTCAAGAATTGTCCATTGTATTAGCTGTTCGCAAACTGAGAGGCCCCCAAATCTGGGTCTGGGCATC
Source organism: Lepilemur ruficaudatus (assembly GCA_963574885.1). NCBI lineage: Eukaryota > Metazoa > Chordata > Mammalia > Primates > Lepilemuridae > Lepilemur > Lepilemur ruficaudatus. Next base: position 113,186 of record CAUYRT010022708.1, read on the forward strand.
CCAGAGTTGTATTTAGGGATCTCATGGACAACTGGGCTCCTAGGTTGGCAATTGCCCCATGTTTGACAATCACCTTCGTCTGGAGTGGTCAGTGCTCTCCCAAGGTCCCTGTTCATTTGGAAGATAACTGACCATCTGTGACAGCCTGTAAAGTATAGACATTTTTAAACCATCTTACTGAAGTATTATTGACATTTTAAAAGTACGTATTTAATATATACATGTAGCAAGTTTGGAGCCAAGTATACATCTGTGAAACCATAGCCACAATCTAATGATAAACCTCTCCTTCACCTCCAAAAGTTTCTTTCCATTCTCTTTATTTATTATTGTTATTATTATTTGCAACAATATAGATGAACCTTGAAGACATTATGCTAAGATAACTAAGCTAGACCCAGCAGAGTATAGATTTTTAAAAAACCTTTAAGAGCTATGTAGATGATGTGTGTGTTTTATTGTAGGGTGAAGTTTAAAGAATTTGTCTTTATTTTTAAGTGGATTTAATCATTTAAACTACCATTCTGTACTGACTGCTCAAAGTTATATCCTGTCATTTAAGTGATAGAGGAAAATTTGTAGCTGAAAGATCTGGATCTTTATGTTATTCCAGTAAATAAATTACTTGTATTCACTTTATAAAGCAAGAGAGGCTAGCACTTGCTTTTGTTATTTTTTTCCTTGACACCTACAGTCTCTTTATGAAATGTCTGATGGACTGATACAGTGATTCATTTCCAGCTTTGATTTTTCCCAGAAATTCTATTTATGGGTGATCTACCAGGCTTGGGACAATGCTTTTTAAAAATCCATAAAGAATATACAATTTTTCCCCTGTGAACAATTCTTTTTGTTTACTAATCATTATCTGAAAAAGTACACATATTGTCAGTGGTGGGTATTGCATAGTGACCTTGAATTTGGCTTTTTCAATATGCTGGCAAAGGTCCCAAGGGATAAAAGAGACTATAATAAACAGGTAGCAGGCATTTCAGCAGTTAGTGTATTGAACTGCTTTTTTGCAAAAGAGACCATTAAATTCATTGCCATTGCTGCAAGCAGGGATAGCTTCATCGCCTGACGTCAATACCAGCCCCATTGTTACCTAGCGGATTCATCATCACTCCTTACAACCTTATTTTGTGATGCATCTAGGCAGAAAAACTGAGAGCTGTTCATGTGCTTCCTGAATAGAAACACTGCTGGGTTTTGTTTGGTACATCTATAAATAGTTGCTGTCCTTCTATTGAATACATTGGTGATATTCAATAAATACACTTGCCATTTATGAGATGGCAAATATCCTGGCCCCCAAGTAAGCATGAGCCAGGCACAGAGTTTGCAGATGGTTTGGGTTTGAGTGTAGGAAACTGATTGAAGGACATTGAGTGAGTTAAAAAACCAAAAACTGATAAAAATTTCTCATTAGCACACCACAAGACTCTTCAGCAGTCATGAGCCACAGCACTCCAAAATCCTGTATGAAGATTTCTGAAAGTTGAAAAAAAGATTCTTAAGATAATCCCCTGGTCCACCCATGGAACACTGATGTCGGATTCCCTAAGGCTTCACTCTCCTGCACCACAATGTTTCAGACAGGGAAAGAAAATTCACCCACGTAGGAAGGGATTCATTCAATAAAGTGTTTGTGAAACTTTTGGAAGGGCTGGTAGAGCAAAGAGTACACAAAGTCATCCACAATTGCAGGAATTTTAGGCAGAAAGCTTACAAGGACAAGGGTAGTACTATTTTCCAATAACCGAGATCCAGAACATTATTTGCATCTACTTTTTTCATTTAAGAAAAATTACCATTTAGAAACTTTCTATTGTATGACCCATGATTGCTTTCTGAGGAATTCTTCCTGCTAATTCGCTAGAGGTAATCTCTGTTGTGCCCCTGAATATCTATTATATGTAACTGTCCTATTGCATTGCAGTTATTTATGTTTTTATGTCATTTCCCCTCTTAAGATCCTTGAGGACAGTATCTGTAGCACCACATAACTGTTTGAAAGATGCTATTTGTAATAATAGTAATAGCTACTATTTATTAACTCTCCACCTGTCATCAAGCACTGGCTTCTTACTTTTATTTACTCAAGCTCAGTTAATACCTATGAAAACCCCGAGAAAAATCATTCCCTTTTAAAACTATAAAGCAGGCCCTCAGAGAGCCACCACTCAGTAGCGTAGCGGAAAGAATGATTTAACTGTGGTTTGTCAAACCCAAAACCCATGCTTTTCTGATGTTGCTTCATTACTGTGATGTGAGAGTATTCTGAAGTTAAGTGACTATCAATGTTATCACAAATATCACCGGTGATGGGGAAGCACCTCTCAAACAGCGCATTTGATTATGGAAAACTCATAAAGTAGTTGTTTACAACAAATCTCAAAGGGCATAATATCCTGCATTTGGGTGTGTTCCAATGTGACCATATAGCGTAGAAACTCTATGAAGGAGGACAAGAGCTGTCTTTTCTGTAGCTAACCTTTCCGGACAGCCTCGTCTGTCCACCACACTACTCCAGAGGACATCATTCACGTGCATCATCATGGGATGGCCCTGCCTTAAACCAGAAATTAGAACTCATTAAGCACTTGGCAAGTGTTGAATGCTGCTGCTGATGCTCTGGTACAAAAGAGGAGGAGAGAAGTTTAAAGAATCACTTGATAATCTGTGAGCCTACTTTGTAAAACAAAGATAATAAGTACAACTACTTCTAGGGTGGTTTGGAATTAAATGAGTTACTATATGTAACCACCTAGAACAATGTCTGGCACATAATAAGAACTCAAGAAGTACTAGTTATTTCATTAATAATTGTCATCAGACACGTGAGTATTTGCAGATGATACAATGGGAACTAAGACATGCTCTCTGCCTTCAGAGGATTTTTTCACATTATTGTTCTCCTAAATTTTGTTGCTTTTATAAGGGATGGGATTGCCTTCATCCATACTTTCGGAAGTCCACTGAAATTCTACAACTGTGAAGAATTCTAGTTCTTCATTGACAGATAAGCATAGGGTTTTCTACTCCATTCCATGACATTTCAAAGAATAAACAGAAAAGATCAAATTTTCCTACTGGGCTGCTATGATTATGAAGCATAAAGCCAGAGACTTGACACTAGTTTTATGATCATTTCTCCTAAAACTGCACCTTCCAATATGATAGCAACCTGGCACATATGGCTATTTCAATGTAAATTTTCATGTATTAAAATTTAAAAATTAACTCCTCAGTTGTACAAGCTACATTTGAAGTGCTCAAATGCTCAATATCCACATGTAGCTGGAGACTGTCTTTTTGAGCAATGCAAATATAGAACATTTCCATCATCACGGAGCATTCAATTGGGCAACACTCCCCTGAAAAGACAGCAAATCTATCAAAAGTTTGAAGTTTGTATGGGATGTGGTTGCAAAGCTAGCTCTCTTAAGACATCAGCTCAGTATCTGGAATGACTAAATACAAGCAATGAGCCCTCTGGATTTAGGCAGCTATGGGGATTATGTTATGGGGGATTTTTTATTGCCCGTAAATATTTCTCATGAAGTGGCAAATTTTGCTGCCCCTGCCAAGATAGAGCACCTCACCCTGTTGTCCTTGCTGAGTCTACCACAGTCATGTGGGCACATGAAGTGATAAGAACGCTAGAGAGCAAATCAGTTAATTCACAACTTGCATTAGCAATGGAAGCTGGGGCAAGGAGGCATCGAAAAGTGCTGATATCAATTTGGACTATGGGACCAATGACATCACCTCTGAGTTCCAAGACTCTGCATGACCTTAGAAAAGTTCTCTAGTCTCATGAAGTTCCAGTTTTTTTGGCAATAAAATGGGAGTGTGATGAGTGGATAGCAATAAGCTAATATGTGTAAAGCAGCAGTCCCCAGTCTTTTTGGCACCAGGGACTGGTTTCATAGAAGAAAATTTTTCCATGGACCAGGGGTGGGTGGTGGGGAGTGGGGATGGTTTCAGGATGATTCAAGGGCATTGTGTGTACTTTATTTCTATTATTATTACATTGTAATATATAATGAAATAATTATACAACTCAGCATAATGCACAATCAGTGGGAGCCCTGAGCTTGTTTTCCAGATAGTCCCATCTGGCGGTGATGAGAGACCCAAAGTGTGTTGCTTATGTCCCATCTACTCCATAATCTTGTTTTGGTTGCTGTTGCTGTGGAAAACACTGCTTCACAAAGACAGAATGTTGGAAATGGAAGCAGGCACTGAAAGTGCTTTTATGGCAATCTCAGGGTATCCCACCTTAACTTTAATACAGAATATATGGAGATTTGAAGTTGTCTCAAACATTTTTAAGGCCACTGTCATTTGCAATCTCAAGCCATTGATCCTCTTCTAGCAAAGACAAAGTCAATTCACGTGGCTTATTCACAAATGAGTTACATATCCATTCCTTCCCAGTTCAGGGGTCTTTTGCGGTTGGGAAGTAATGCTCAAACTCTTTTGAAAGCTGAGACAGGTGATCATGTACCAGCTGGGAGAAAGAAGGCCCTGACTCAGTCTCTTTCAAAATCTCTTGCTAATGTTTGAATATGTCAAAAATACCAATGTTCACTCATCGCCCCCATAATTCCAGTTTGGCTTTGAATGCAGCCACTTTATCTGCTGACTTCAACACAGTTGTCGTTGTCCCCTAAAGTGATATATTGAGTTCACTGAGCAGGTTGAATATGTCACACAAGTAAGCAAGTTTTGTGACCCATTCTGTGTCACTGAAATGTGCTGCCAGAGATGACTATTTTTCTAAAAGAAATCTCTGGAGTGGCTCTCATAACTCAAAAACTCTGGCCAGTGGTCTACCTTTAGAAAGCAATCACACTTCTGTGTGTAAGAGAAGCCGTGTGTGCTCTGAGTCCATCTCCTCACAGAGCTGCACAAACAGACATGAGTTAAGGGCATGCGCTTTAATGTGGTTGATATTTTTAATCACATCCTGGAAAACGTTGTTTAGTTCAGGTGAAATTTTTCAGTTAGGCAGCATTTCTCTATGGATGACACAGTGCGTACATTCACATTCAGAAGCAACCCCCTTGACCTGAGCAGTGAAACCAGAAAGCTGTCCAGTCAGTCATGGCAGCTGCTGCGTCAGTGCGTATATGGACACAAAATAACCAATTCCATCTTCCTGCTATGTAATCATGCAAAGGCTTGAATACTTCTGCAGCTGTGGTGTTGGTTGCCAACAAAAGTACACATAACATTTCCTCATGCATATCCTCATAAAAAATATATCTCACAAAAACAAGAAACAAGCATTGTTGCCTTATTGTCAACACTGGTAGACTTGTCAACCTGGATCGTGTACCATGGTGACTCATTAATCCTCTCTAACAATTGTGCCCAATATTCTCTGCTATTTCATCAATTCATCTAGTTATGGTGCTAGTCATAAGAGGAACATGTGTCCCCTTTTGAACTTCAGCCTCTCCTAAAAGTTCACAGCAAATGTCCTTAGCAGCAGGCAGGATCAACTCTTCACCAATACGAAGGTGCGTCTTAGCTTTAGCTATGCGGTTAGACACTAAGAATGACGCTCTCAGTGCAGACACATTTGATGAGGTGGTGGCTTTTATTAATTTCATCTGTTCTTCATGTGCACATTTTTTTCTTTTTAAAAACTCCAAAGGCTTGTCTTTTAATGCAGAGTGCTTGGTCTCCATGTGGCACAGTAGTTTTGAAGGTTTCATGGCTTCACTGGATAGCTGGTCGCCATATATTATACAAAGCAGGCTTGAAGAATGTGAATCACTTGTTGAAATGAACCTGTAATTTAAGTAGTACTCTTGGTGTTAATATTTTCTTTTAAATACAGCTTTCATTTTTTTGGCAGTCTTAGAGTGTCCTCCTATCTCATCATTGGGTCTTTCTGCCTTTTCAAAGAAGCTCTCCAGCTACGACGTTTGTGTTTCACTCATTTTTGCGAGGGTTAGATTGTGGGCTTACGAAAACTGTGACTAAGACAAGTGCACGGTGTAGGAAAGAGATAGGGACAGAAGCGGTAAATAAAATAATGGTGGGTCATGTGTGGACTAAAATAATTGTTGGCTTCTGACTTAAAGCCTGCCACCAAATGCAGCTGTACAATTTAAGTACATCAACTCATCTGCCACTATAATCCTGCTACCAGATGCAGCTTAATTGTCACCTGCCACTCACTGATAGGGTTTTGATATAAGTCTGCAAGCAATTGATTTATTATGGTCTCTGTGCAGTCAAACGTCTCTGCTAATGATAATCTGTATTTGCAGATTAGCACTCCCCAGTGCTAGCATCACTGCATCAGCTCCACCTCATACCATCAGGCATTAGATTCTCATATGGAGCACACAACCTAGATCCCTTACGTGCTCAGTTTACAGTAGGGTTCATGCTCCTGTGAGAATATAATGCTGCCACTGATCTGACAGGAGGCAGAGCCCAGACAATGATGCAACTGATAGGGAGAGGTTGTAAATACAGATGAAGATTTGCGCACCTCCTGCTGTGCAGCCCAGTACTGGTCTGTGGCCCGGGGATTGGGGACTGCAGGTATAAAGTACGTACCATAGTAAAAGTCTGGCAACTGACAAGTGCTCCACCTATATCTACTAGTGCTGCCTAGCTGTGGGAAGAAGCAGAGAGGGACATCTAAAACTGTGAGCAAATCATTTATTTAACCTGTGCCTTGGTTCTTATTGGATGTCCCCTTCCATTAGCTTTGTTGCAAAAATAACATGAAGTTATATGTATGAAAGTACATTATAAATTTTCAAAAACATAAAAATATTTTTACTATTCTTATCTCTGCAACAAGGCTGATTATTTTCTACACCTATCTCACATGGATTATTGGTATAAATAATTGGTAGATAACATATGTGAAAGATATATGGAAAAAACTGAAAAAGAACTACTCAAATGCATGGTTATGCTATCTATTATACTCTATTTTACATGGGAAAATTTCAATTTAACACAAACACTTAACCTATCCATTGACAAGAATGAGCAAAAGTCGTTGGATTAAACCAGCTTACATCTGGGGCCTGGAGTGTACAAAATCCCCCTGCCCCACCTCTCAAGAGGTTAGAAGGCTTTCCAGAAACAAAGAAAGTCATTAATCCTTGGTCAGTAATATTTTGAATTTGTTAAGATAGCAAATTTAGTTTGACATTTTCTATTTATTTTTCTGTCAGAGTTAGAGAGCTCAAGGACAATCTGGCAAATTGGTCTAAAGTGACATCTGACCCATTTTCTGCTGCCAGTGTGGGACTACGGGGGAAACCAGAGAACTGCCACAAGTCAAGGAGATGGCATCTTAAAGTTTTGTTTCTCCTACTTTAAAGAAAATAGAATTTGAATAAATCCTAAATCTAGAATTAAAATGTCATTATTGCAAGCCCATGTCAACATTAATTCTCTGACATTCTATTAACCCACTGGCTGACTTTACTCATACTCTTGTTCTTGTCACAGCAAGATGGATAAGTGAAAAATGAAATTTAAAAAAGTGCCAGAGTCTAGTTCTTCACCTTTATAACAGCTCAGAAACTTCATTCCAGTGGGGAGAAAAATTGCAAGGGTTGAAAGTAGCACAAAAATGATCATGTAACTCAAAAGGGTACACACTTACCGCCCCATTAGAAATCAGAGCATTTGCTATAAACTGCATAATCAGGTATGGTTTATAATTTACCCTTGTTAAGAGCACCTTCTGAATTATATTGAAATCTTAAATGAGGATAGGCTGTCAAGAATGCCAAAATCTTCCAGGTCAGCATTTAGGGAAATTTTATTACAGCTCCTTACCCCATCACCCTCAGAAATTCACCCTTCAACACTTCCTATCTGATTGGTCCCATATGTGATTCCTTACTCAGAGTGAACTATCTCCATTCATTCATTTATTCATCCATCAATTCATCTACCATTTACTCACCCATCCATTCATACTTCCATTATTCATTTTTCTTCTAACATGTGTCAGTAGATACTAGGAATAAAACAAAACTACATGCTAATAATGTAGGCCCTCTTCTTACATCCTTCATTTCCCTCATTTCTGAAATTTGCTGCAATTTAAATAGTTTACCTCCAGAGTTGAATTTTGATTGGGAAAGCTGAACTCCACATGATATTTTTAAAATCTCCTACTGATTCCCTAGTATATACTATCTAGTTCCTGTTCTCAATATTTTTTCTCTATTAGCCTCCAGTTCTATTAATGAAAGATGACTGTGCCCTCTATGTGCAAAGAAGAGACAGAACATGGAACTTCATGTCCCCTTTTATTAAACCATGCACACAGGCCGTTAATTGTGGCTATTATTTTTCCTGGAGCCATTTCTTTGCTCCACGTAAGATCACAAATTCCTTTGAAAGCCAGGACCACACATTAGCCTCTTTGTAACAGCCATAGTGATAAACCCAGAGCTGCAAGCTAACAACCCAATAGACACATGTTGCGTAAAATAAATCAAAGGCAAAACTTAGCCCAAGACCAGCCAGGCCTCCCACAAGGCACACAGGTATTTGCAGTGATAACAGATGGCAGCACTGAGTTCCTAGAGCAAAATCTCATGCAGGATGTGGATGTCTCAGAGGGTACAACTAGGTTCAAAAACAGGAAAACTGTAAACCACATCCCTGGATATGAAGAAGAAACTTTTAACACTTAAGGTTTTCAAGCTATGAACCTGGCTCCTCAGGAATGTGTCTCTCGTCAGTGCAAATCCAAACCTAGATTCATGGTCTTTCCCCAAAAGCAGTGTTCCTAATCTTGGTGATAGTGTTAACATGCATTCAGCTATAAAAGTCAGCATACCGGGGAGTTGTCCCTAATATTTGTCTCTCTCTTCTGACCATTCCATTCACACAGCCAACCCATCACCAAGACCAACCAATTCCACCTCTTGGCTATGTCCCCAGTGTGTCCTCATGGCCCCTGCCATGCTGCCACCACCCTAGTTCAAGTTAGCAATATTCCTTGCCCAGATTACTTCAGCAATCATCTATCTTGTCTACCCCCATCTACTCTTGCTCCCTCCAACCTCCCTCTATAGCATCCATGGTGTTTGTTTTGTTTTTTTTATTATTATTTTAATTTTTTTTAGAGATAGGATCTCACTCTGTGGCCCAGGCTGGAGTGCAGTGATGTGATCATAGCTCACTATAGCCTCAAACTCCTGGGCTCAAGAGATCCTCCTGCCTTAGCTTTCCAAGTAGCTGGCACTACAGGTGCTTGCCATCAGACTGGGCTAATTTTTTTTTGTAGAGAAGATGGGGGTATCACTATGTTGTCCAGGCTGGTCTAGAACTCCTGGCCTTAAGCAATCCTCTTGCCTTGGCCTCCCATGGTGCTGGCATTAGAGGTGTGAGCCCTGCACCCAGCCCACCGTGATCTTCTTGAAACAAAGATATAACTATACCTTTGCCTTAGTTAATGCTTTTCTACAGCATCCTATTGCTGACTTTGGAAATTTTCAATTTTTAATTTGTCTGAAAAGCTCCACATACACCTGCCCTCTTTCTCACCTTTGTCACAGAACACCACCCCACATTTCTCCCACTGCTGGCCTACGCTCCTTAAGCACGCCGGGCTTCTCCCACGCCAGGACCTTCACACTGCTGCACCAGTAGACCAGCCAGCTGCTCACCTTTACCCATCACTGTGTATATGAGTGGGGTGCAATGGGATGGCCAAAAACAGAAGGCTTTAGCTACCACCCAGTTCTAACAAAGAAAACACCACCAGGCACTACAGTATCACCTGCATCAGGATCCACATTGAGCTTTAGAAAATTTAATTTTTTTTGTGTGTCCCAATCTCCCCTTCTTTTACTTCCTTAGTTTTCATCCTACTTAAAGTTTACCCGACCTATGCCTGTCTTACATTACCTCTGCAACTATCTCCATTCCTTTCTTCCCCATTCTTCATCTCAAGGGTCCTTTTTGGTCCCATTCTTCAGTGCTATCCATTTTCCACAGTCAATTGATGAAGTGGAAAGAACGTGGTGTAATGGTAAGAGCAGGGTTATTAAGCCTCGAATACTGAGCTCACACTCGAGCTTTTCTACATTCGGGCCTGGGCTACTGAATATCACTCTTCCCTCATACCCTACATTTTATTATACAGAGTCATTCTCAGTTGCCCTTCAGCTCCTCTGTGTCCCCAGGGCTTTCCCTATGTTGTTACTTCTGCCAAGATCACTCTTCCCATTGTCCCCTTTGCCTGCCCTAAAGCTCTTATTTGATTGTATTGCTTTGATGATCACTCTCCAAGGAGTTCTCCCCTTCGCCCCCGAGTCTGGGTTAGCTGCCCTTATATGCCCTCAGCATTCTTCACATCTCTTATCAGGGCACTTACCACACATCATAATTACTTTCTTTAAAATTCACTTTCACTCCCTAGCTCTCAATTCCAAAGGGGTGGGAGAGACTGAACAAACATCTTATTCACAGCTGTATCCCCCAGGGTTGGGCAGAATGCCAGAATAAGCAGTCAATATATGTTGAGTGAATAAAAATGCCAAAGGGAAACTCTATTCATTCACCTATAAACTCTACATAGCTGTTGTGTAGATTAATTCATTATATATTTAAATATTCCAAGTGCAGTGCCTAGTATGAAATAGTGATTTCGTTTTGTCTAGCAAATAGCTGTGGCTCAATACATATCATTAATTCATTCACCCACATGTATTTATGGCTATACCACTAGTCAAATTTATTACTCCCTTTATAATAATGTATTTTAAGTTGACATGTCCCTTTTTGGAAACACAAAGTCTTAATTCATTGGACAGAGCTGAGGTATGACGGCAAGCAATCAGTTTAGCATCTCACCAGGTAGCCTCTTCACCCTTGGATCACGGCACGTGGACTCACCTCTCTTTGTGTCAACATGGGGATCAAACCTTGCCAGAAGTATCCCCTGAGGTTACTAAAGTCGGGGGAGATCTGCCTGGTGTGAATGCCAGGGTTCCTGGCAGAGCTCTTGTACACCTGCAGCACCTACTGGAATGAGAGGAAAAGGAAGCAATGGAGAGTCAGTGGCAGCCCACACAGGGCTCCTGGAACAGGAGAAATCCACCAGGTGAAACGGATGCTAATTCTGCCATCCTGAGTTCTCTTGACTTGTGTGTTTTCATTTGCCCCATGCCTTCTTAGTCTATCGTGTCATGATCAGGCTCCCTCCTCTGCCACAGCCTGGTCCTCCAAGCTGACTAGATTTGCCCATCAGCCACCTGTGATCTCGAACAGCAGCAGAGGCAGTGAAGGAGAGAAGCCAGTGGAGCAGCAAGTTGCAGCGCTCATAAAGGAGCTGACTGCTTCTTTTATGGCTCATTGCCTCTCTGCCTTCTCCCCTCACTGCTTCTCCCACCAGCTGTTCTCTTCTCCCCTTCTCTGCCCTCAAGTCTCCCCTTAGCTGCCTTTCACACTCCCTCTTCTGCTAATCCTGTTACCTCCTGCCTGCCACTGCTTTCCTTCAAGCCTTTCCTCTCCCTGACACCCACTTTCATTTCAAATGCTATGTGGGGGACACATTGGTTAAAAAAAGGCAGAGAAGCAGGTAGATCTAACAACGGCAAAGAGTATAACACTGTGCCTTTTCTCCCTAAGTATCTCTGTCTTTCTGAGGATCTGAAAATACATCATCTGAGTTGTTTCCACCGAAACTTAGCATAGTAACAGTTATTGCTTAAAGGTGAAGACACATAATTCTAAGGATTATATCTTAGGCAGTTTCAGAACTGGGATCATATCTCTTCTTAAAGCAAGGCTGAGTATCAAATACCATCTAGCCAAAGTAATTTCTCACCCTTTTAGAAATTAAAGGAAAAAAAGCCTTGATATGCCTTAACTGTTAGATCCTCCCATAAGTGACTCAGAAACCAGAAAATTATAGCCAGGAGCTACAGAACAGTTCTCTTTGATTTCTGTCTCTCCACCTACCTATACAAGTTTCAGAAAGACAAGATGGGCTACCAGCCCAGAGGAGGTGGGGAGCAGGAGGCACTCATTGATGTCAGGGTTTAAAGATTGGAGACCAAGCCTGAGTGAAAGAAATACTTACATGAAGTAGCAAGGAACAAGGCAGACAGAAAGAAAAGCTAGTCCAGTGGTTCTCAAAATGTCATCCCTGGATCAGGGACCTCAGTATTTACCACCTGGGAATATATTAGAAATGTGAATTCCCAGTTCCCATCGCAGACCCGCAGAATCAAAAACTGGTTCTGTGACCAACTGAGAACTTCTAGTCTGGAGGAATCAGATAAGGCTTCAGGTGCAGAAGTGATTTAAAAATGAAGCTGAACAAATCATTACGCTTTAAAATAACAAAGGAAGGGAGAGATTAGTGCAATTAAAGGATTTTCTTCCTTACATTTGCATCCTGGGCTTTTATATCCTTTATTTGATCCTTCATTTTATAAAGTTGATTGCTTTCTTATCATTTTTTAATTTATGGTGATATGTTTGGTTCACAATCTACTCTGGGTAGATTTTCTGGTAAGGATTCCTATTCACTTATTTATTTTTCCTCCTTTTGTCTTATAGAATTGCTGCATACATTCTATGGTAATCTTTTTTGTTATTAAATATTATTCATCTTTGATGAGGTGAATTCCTCCTGGACCAATGGAGGAAGGTTCTTGTCAGTGAGGGGGTAAGGTCAATATTCCTTCTTAGCAATCATTTGCTTATGACAAAAGTGTGGGTGTGAGTGCTTTTAATATTTATTTCTCACAGCCAACAGAGATGAACACTGCAGAGCTGACCATAGGTAGACTCTGCCCACTCCCCTCAGGCTCACTAATAGTTTGCTGCAGATATGACTTATGATTTGCATTCTCTCTTAACCCTCCCTTCCCTGCCTCTTGAGACTTCAAATGAAGCTCCAAAGGTCTTGCATTATCCTTCTCATTTATTTCTCATTTAATAAACAGGGGTCATTGGTTTTAAACCTCAGATTGTGCCACAATTTAGGAGACCAGATACATTCCAATGTGGTCTGCTGTGACAGCTGTCACTCTCTCCAGCACATTCTGAAACATTTGGTCTCCTTTAGTTTTATGCCATTTGGCGGCCTTGGTTCATATATTATGGTTTAGAGTTACCAAGACTTTTAGTTTCATCAAATAAGTATTGACATGTTTATGTTTCTTCTCTGTGTTGCTTCATGATGATTTCTGAAAGGAAAGTGAGAAATCCAGAACACCAGCCCAGCTAACGACAGGAAAACATGTCCTATAAATTCCATCTCCTCTCCTTAATCCAAACTCTTATTGCTTCTCACCAGGAGATTGTTGTAGCCTCCTAACTGGTCCCCTTATCTACAGGTATGGCTTTTACTAACCATTCTCTCAATAATGCCAAAGTAGTCTCTTCAAAGTTCTGAGTTTACAAGTTAGGCTCTTGTTTAAAAGCCTCCAAAGGTTCCCCCTTAGCTTCTGGGACAAAGTTCAAATTTCTCTACTCAGCATGATTAGAGAAAGGCCATTCATGATTAATGAATGGCTTAATTCTTTACTTGCATTCCTTGATTCATTATTAAATATCTACTATGTGTCAAAACAAACCCTGAAAATACAATAGTAAACAAAGAATATGTGCCCTGATGGAGCTTCTGATCTAGTGGGGAAAACAGATATTACGTAAATAGATATCTATGCTTATATAAGTACAAATTGCAATAAAATTATTAAATGGTGAGAACAGGGTGCCATGAGCTAAAATAACCTGGTTGGGGGAAACATGCAAACTGCAGAGTGATCAGAGTTTCTCAGTCTTCAGAAGTGGCATGGTAGCTAAGACCTAAAGAATGACCAGGAGTTAGTAAGACAAAGAAACCGGTGAAGTATTCCATGGAGAGTACTACAAAGAGGCACCACAAGAGAAGGCTTTGAGACAGGAAAGAACTTGGCACTTTCAAAATACCATTTTCCCACAGACATTTCCTCTAATCATATCAACTTCCTTGGAATTCCCTAAGCTAGAAATCTTTCAAGATTCAATGTCATCATATATGCTAATAGCTCTCCATGGAATGTTCATGGGATTCCTGTTTATCTTTCAAATCTCAGCTCAGTTGTTACCTCCTATGGTAGACTGATGATGTTGATGGCCCCATTCCTTCACTCCCCTCATTGTGGACAGCATGTTCAACCCACACTGAATTTGATTCTAGGCTTATCCAGGTGATTTTCTTTGGTAAATGGAATGTGAGGAAATATGACGCAAGCAAAGGTGTAAAAGCCCTTGCACACTCAGTCCTGCTTTCTTGCTTATCCTTGTACCTCTTCCTCTATTATAAGATGATATCCAAGCAACCGGATGGAGGGATGTCAAGGCAAAGAGTCAAGGTCATGCTAAAGCAGCCAACATTCCAACTGACCCCCAAACATGTGACAGCCCACAGCCAAGATCAGCTAAGCCACATACTTGACCCTCATCTATGGCTGACACATCAGTAAGTTGAGCCGATACCAGTAGAACAACCTATCCAACTCTTACATTCATAAGCAATTTCAAGGTAGTTTCTTAGGGGGCATCAATTGTAATAACAGTGAATTGATACTCCTACGCTAAAAGCCTTTTGGATCTCCTCAAGCAAAATTAATTCTCCTAGTCGTCAGTCCCATGGAACTTTGAATTTCTCTATCATTGTACTTTGAATTTCTCTTTTTTGCCAAAATAATTGGTTTCTTTGTTTTTTAAAAAAATAAAGGCCATTTACAGTGTTCTGGCATAAGTACCTCTAAGAAACCATTAAGAAAAACAGAAGATAAGAGGAGAAATAGATGTGAAGGGACGAGTTCAGGTTATTGATTGTTGTTTATGATGATAAAAGTGGTATTTCAGGGAAGGAGAAAGCAAAGCAAGCCTTCTTGTAAAGATCTAATTCCCCTAGATCCCTGACCTGTATTCAATCCAAGTGTGTGTGTGTGTGTGTGTGTGTGTATTCACACTATATATTCATTTTTATTTATAATTATAGATTAATGAAAATATCTAGCTACTTATAAATATACAAATCCCTCATTATCTTCATTTATGAGGAAACCCTAGGATTACTTCCAACCTCCTGAGTTTCAAATTTACCGAAGTCTCTATATTTCTGAAGTAAAAGAAAACACTAATTGCCTTTTTTACACTGTATTTACTCTCAGCATTTGACGTTCAGAAGTATATTTGCTAACTGCATTCACTGTTTCAAAAAGAAAGCTACATTTAAAGGAGGGAACATCCTTTGATTGGAAACATCCAATTAGTTCTTTTTACCTCCCTTTACCTCCAAAGAAAACACCAAGACTAAACACTGTGAAAAGCAGAAAAGTAATGGCTCTGGCCATTTCCTCTTTCTCATTATAGGCACTACCATAAATAAAGAAGTTTAGTACAATAAAACACTTAGATGTATTACCACAATTAAAAGGCCTATCAACAAACAGTAGGTACTTTAAGAGACTTCAGGGAAGGTCACAAAAATTAGGGTTCCTTTTATACTTGATTTTTCTCCAAGCTCAGTCTGACTAGACAAAGCTAATTTCACTTTTATTTAGCTAACTATGTTTTTGCCCTTCTTCCCCAAAACTGCTTACTTGAAAGAAAACTGATGTGACATATTTCATTCTGTTTATCAAGAAGCATTCATAGTCTTGCCTTTTGAAGTACTAGGACGCCCAACCACAGTTTTTAAGTAGTCATATTAACAGAGACATTGACACAAGAAATAACAACAACAGCCACCATCACCATAGATCGATCTCTTGCTTAATACCAAGCACTTGCTAAGCATTTCACATGCATGAATTTCTTCCATCCTTGTAATAATACAATGAGTTTAGTTTTATTGGCCACAATTTATGCAGATAGACTTGCTAGAATTCAATTTAAGATGCATAGCAATGTGTCTAAAACAGTAAGACCTTTAAGTGCTGCCATTTGTGTAACTGCACAGCTATTTTTCAGTAATCTTTAAGGCATAATAATGAAACACAGTGGAATGAAGGTGGTCCTAAGACAGACTAAGATAATGTGTTCCAAACAAAAAGGCTTCTGGTGGTCTAACTGGTTTAGGAATAGAGTTTAGAATATCTAAAATAGTTCTTGCCTGCCTCTTACACCTAAATCAAATAGCAACATCACTCCACATTTTCAACCCTAAGACCTAATGATTTTTAAAATATATCTCCAGGTTGACAAGGAAGACGCCTTGAGGGTAAAAATAGGTCACTTGCATGATGTCAGACTACATTAGTCAAACCAAAAAGAAGAGCCCATAGTAGGTGTGGAAATACTTAGTTTCAAATAGCTCATTCACTGGCTGACAGGCTTGAACCCACCAACATAACAACCACCCATAATGTTAACTTACTGAATTACACAGTCTTAATTGTTTTCCTGTCCTTCCTTGTCCCCTGGCCCTCCTGGTGTTTCCTAGAATCATCTCCCAAATAAATGACTTACACTGGAAACTTTGCCATGGGATCTACTTAGGAGAGACACAGAGGTATTGTGACAAATATGTAACAAGGTCAAAAATTCACTCCCACTACAAGATAATAGTGGAAGAAGAATCCAGAAACCTTAAAAAAAATCCACTAACAGTTTTAATTTGCTGATACAAGAAAAAGACTCCTTTAAATTCAAACTATATTCCATTCTTCCAGTTCTTTTTTTTAATTTCAGAATATTATAGGGGTACAAATGTTAAGGTTATGTATATTGCCCTTGCCTCCCCTCCCCCTCAAGTCAGAGCTTCAAGCTTGACCATCCCCCATACGGTGCGCATCGCACTCATTATGTATGTATATACCCATCCCCTCCTCCCCCCTCCCGTCTGCTCCACACCAAATAAATATTGTTCCTATGTGTCCACTTAGGTGTTGATCAGTGAAACCAATTTGCTGGTGAGTACATGTGGTTATTTTGGCTCACCAAGAAGATATCAGTGTATCCTGGGTAGGGTGTGCTTACTCTGTGTCTGTAGCAGATATACAAACAAGAGCCTCTAAAACTGTAGTAGTTCTTTTTGTAAAGTGGTTGAAAGAGTCTGCTCCCTGAATTTAAGACACTGTAGTGCATTGGCCTCATTTGAGCCTTTAGGATGCCATATTAGGTTCTGTTGAAATTCTTGTCCCAGCCATCTCTTGTGCTCACGAGGTTCCTACTAATGGGGTTCTTGTTTATGGTAGCCTCTCCACACCTAGTTCCTCCCCTGAGGTGCATTAAACTTATGAATCCCCTGCAAACACTCCACCGGTCACAGGATGTCAGAAGAGCTTCCTCTGTCTCATCTATGAAGGCTTTTGTCTCTATCAATGCCATTTTATCTAGTCTGTGCCATGCTTGACAATCTGAGTGTAGAGATTTTCCTAGAGGTTTATTGAAGAAACTATGACTATACTCTTCCCCAAAGGCTTTCATATTCTTCCATAGTTATTTGGATATTTCTACTATCTGACACCCATCTGGGTTCTACTCTGAAAGGGAGAAAAACATAGGCTCCTATATCCTCCTACTGCCTTATGTCTCTCCTTCCACTTTTTATCTCTATGTCCCCAGCCAAATGGGACGGACTTTTCTCTCCCCCATAACACATCAAGAGTTCTCTTAATCCTAGCATATAAAAATGCTCTATAATTTTGAGACTTAGACATGCCTCTAGAGTAGGTAAAGAAAGACACTTGGAATTGAGAAATCTCCACAAAGCTTGTATTTAAAGACCACTGTACACAGGTCATGACACTACCTTTGAGGCTCAGAGCTGACTCATATCTCTGTTCGTCACCTCCAGGACCATGTGCCTCATGGCCCAGCTATAAAATAGAAGGCCCTACAAGCCAACATGATTGAAGAGGAAAATGAAAATTCATTATTCTAATATCTTTATAATAATATCTGTGTCACATATTAAAGGGCCTAGAACATGATCCAGTTCATAGCAAGTGGACTTAGGTTTAATACTAAGGTTGAAAGAAACCATGATGAAATTTTGAATTGAGCCCTGAAGGGACAGACAAAAATTGAATATACAGAGATGAGCTAAAGCATTCCAAGCAGAGGGAAGAGTCTGAGCAGAAAACAAGGCATGAATTAGGAACCAAATCATTAAAGGATTCTAAATGTCAGAATAAGGATTCTGAATTTTATTCTATAGGCAAAGAGGGACATTGAAAGTAAGTCCTTGAGCAAGGAAAGGAAAACCTCAGAGCTTTAAAAGAAAGACCAATATCATAGCAATTGTGAAATGAAATTGTACTATTATTGTATAGTAAATAAAAATGGCAACATTAGGATTTCAACGGGGAAGATCCCAAAATAGAATGATGCTTAAGTAAGCTATCCTTCCCCCTTCCTAATTATTGCTTTGTGCTAAAATAGAAACTAGTCAAAATGCCAGACCCAACAGTGATAGTCATTACTGAAATAGTCGTATACAAAGTGCAAAGATGATAATTTATTAAAAGAGAATAGATTATTCTCCACCAATTAGTGTGCTTTCCAAAATAAACACTACTTTTACTACTTCATAGTATTTTGCAATTATTTTTGATTCCAACATTTTTATTAAGAAAACATTTTAGAAATAACCTAACAATTCCCTGAACCACTTAAAACATGTACTGCATCGCTTGTCTAAACATCTTCTGGTGAGTTAATATAAAGCCTAACAATTATAATAGAAGCAGACAGTCTCGTACTAGTTGTCAGAAGACTTAAATATGACCAATGATAAGGAGATCTCACAGTACTGAAATGTCCAAACAAATATACATGAGACACCCACAAGTGTAGTGTGAGGTATTATCATAAACATTTTACACGTAAGTGTCATTTGTTAAAAATAAAGTGCATTGGTGTCCTGGATTGTCTGAGGGAGCTTCTCACAAGGTCTAATTCCCAAACTTTGATAATTGCCAGAGTAGCCAAGCGCTCATAAAAGCATGTTCCACAGTTGCTTTCAAATGCAGCAGCCACAGGGCCAAGCTTCTTTTGTTTTAGTATCATGCCAGCTCATTCTGAGCATCAAGAAAAAGATTTTAATTGTTTTACTTTGGATCTACTAAAAAGGAAATGCTAATGACAAAAAAATGAATCCTCCAGGGCATTAAATCCCTACATCACACACAGTAGAACCAAACTAAGCTTTTAAAGGTTAAAATGAATCTTGAAGCAGAGCAAACTGAAGTCAAGTATATTACGAAAAAATAGCAATTCAAAATGGAAGCAAAGTCATATTTTATTGGTAATCTTTAAGACTGCACTGTAGCATGGAGAATTTGGTGTTCAGACTCATCTGATTCAGCTCTTTGTATAGACAATATCTGGGATATATAAATCAACTACAAAAAAGTGCCACCTCAATTGGCTTACAACGAGAGATTTACCCAAACTACATATTACTATTTTAAATAATAATTGACATGTAAATTCTAAATCAAATAATTATATATATGTGAAATATTTCTGTACATTAAAAGCACAATATCAGTATGAACAGGTACTCTGTATTAAAATAGATTTTATTTTCACCATCTCACCCCATTTGCATTAGAATGACATGATAGTAAATGTCTTTGCTGGATCAATATAACATTGTATTATATTATAACATTGTATCAGAGGGACTGACAACATACAGTACATATTATATCAATATTATTACTTGTTTTTCCCTTTACAAATCATATCTCAAAATATGTGCAATTATTTTTTAAATAGAACACTAAAATTGCATGTGCAATGATGAGATGTAGCAGTGTTGTCAAAACTGATGAATACTTAAGACATGTGGCCATTATTTTTCCTGGAAAAGACTTTTGAGGAACAAAAAGACATTCTTTAAGATCAAAGGAAACACCTATCAAAGAAATGTTGTAGGAGCCTCAAGTAGCATTTCTAAGGAGATAGAAGCATGCTGGACTCTTCTAGGAAGGAAATCAAGTAGAAAGCTTGGAAGGGATATTAATTCAGCACTGTAGAGACAATCCTGAGAAAATAGAAGCATTTGTTTTCAAAGGAAATTGGCTTTTGTAACAATGAAGATGCAACTCTGGGGGTGAAATTTGCCACCGTGATACAGATCCCACAGTGGAAACACTAAACTAAACTGTCACCATTTGGAATTAAACACGATTTAAGTTGCTTGGGATAAAATAACAGAGGCCACCATGAGTGGTATCCTTTCTTTTTTTTTTTTTAACCAAGCAGCCTAAAAGTGTACTATTAAGGAGGAAGGAGGAAAACTATTAATTGATACATAGGTTGTCCAATTATTGATAGGCTGACTAGGGAAGAGGATTGATTTATGGAAATCAAATCTGAATGAAGCTGTTCTTTATTTAATCTACAAAAAATTACATTCAAATTCAGACTCATTGGGCTCTAGGTATTTGGAAAAACATACCTAAAGAAATTACACAGGTTTGATTCAATATCTCATTGGAACAATTTGAAATACAGTTAATAGTCATGTGAAATCTGTGAATACGAGAAGCCACTGTAGGATATTTAACATAAATCAGCCACATCATTTCTATAACTCACATTCATGGAAATTCAATAACAAATCTAGTGATAGACATTGATAAATATTTTTTATATTATTGATAAGAATAAAAGTTGAGATGTCAGACTTAACCTAGGAGCTATCAAATCTGACATCAACTATCCAAAGTCAAACAGAGGAGTAAAGTCATCCCTCCTTTGCCACTCAAAATTCTCCCTATCCTTCAAGATATGATTCAAGACAGAGTTCCTCCCACCCCTTCTCTGCCTGCTTTGGCATTGTCTGAACCATTTGCAAGCCTTTGCCCTGCCTGATATCATTTCTTCTTTTGTGGTATTTGAGCTGTGGGAACTTTTCTGTTGTTGTTTGCCTTTTTCTTTTCTCCAACTAAAATGTGAATGCTGGCAGGTTTCTAGGTTCTCAGGATATTTAAGAGCTAGAGAAAGCACTCAATGAATCTTGTCAGTAAATTCTGCATATATTCCCAATGGAAGAATCTGGCATTGCACCCTAATGTCAGAAACAAGAGGGCCAATGCCTTCTCATGACCAGGAGATGAAGTCTAGAATTGATGATGGTCATTTACGAAATTCGTTCCTCTCCTCTCTGGCTATACTTCTGATGACTCAGAGGTCCCTGCCCTAAGAAGGTTCTCTCAGGGCTACCTGGCTTGTTCATCCCCTTTGCTCCCCCTTGATTCTTCCACACCTGTGTATCAACTTCATGTCCACTCTAGTCATCATTCTGAAGGCCAAGTTGTAGACCTGTACTGGCAGATTCTGAGCATACAGAAACCTCCCAGTAACACTCTCAGGGGAATTATATCCTTCTATCATCTGGCAATTGTCAACTATTATAGGGCACAGGAAACAACTATGTCTATTCCTTGCATCAAGACTGCATTGTTCAGTTTCTGAAGGCTTAAATACATTTAAAGCATTATAGTCTAACCTCTAAATTGCACTGCATACACACATCTAAACCAGTAGTTCTACAACAAAATCCAGCAACCCAGCAGGTTCTCTCATCTACAGTCTACATTCACATCCCATTCTTAGGCACCAGACGGGGACACCAGAATGTACCTCCCAGAACCCTTTTTAGGGCTAAAGAATTATTTTCAAGGCTCCTGAAAGTGCTGCAGGGTAGAAGCCCTCACCGTGAAGCCCTCTCCAGGAACTGCTCATGGCAGAAGAGATCCACCTTGTCCAAGATCATGCCCCTTTCCCAGAATCAGGAACATATAAAGGCCCGCTACCTTCACTTAATTTCAGGGCCAATCCAGCTTCAGAGCTCCCCTGTGGAAATGTGTGGGGCTTTTGTTGTAACTGCATTGTTGCTTTCCAATGTCTCCCTCTGCCCAGTCTCGCTTTCTTCCCTTCCCCTCAGGTGTACCTCACCTACAACAAGTCTTAGCATCTCTTCATTTTTAATTTTTCATATTAGTAACCTGCCTTTCATGCTCACGTTCATTCACTCAATGAATATCGTCTGAGTATCTACTATACACTAGGCATTGTTTTAGGTTCTGGTTATTCAGCAATGAACAAGACTGGAAAGACTGCCGCGATGGAGCCGGCAATTCAGTAAGGCAAGAGATCAATAAACAAATAAACATATAATTTAGTGTCACGTTGGGGTAATGCTAGGAAAAAAACGAATTGGAGGAACAGAGTGGCTAGGAGGAGTTCTGCTATTTAAGTAGAGAAGCCCCCCTAACGGGGAGCAGATGAAACTGATACCTCAATGAAGTAGCACAATGAACCACACGAGATACAGAGAACAAGCAGTCAAAGCAAAAGTAAGTACAAAGTTCCCAGGGCAAAAATAATCTATAATTTTGAAGACTGGTTAGGACAGTTTGGTTAGAACAGAATGAAAAAGGGAAGAAACTGATAGGAGATAAACTCAAAGAGAGAGGTTCCTACAGGGCTTTGTAGACCATGGCAAGGAGGTCAGGTTTTATTCTGAACGTGATAAGAATCTACTGCAGGATCCTGAACAGGGGAGGACACTGTCCAATTGACGTTTGAAAAGATTACTCTGGCTGTAGTGTGGAAAAGAGACTGAGGGAGCAAGTGTAGAAGCAGGAAGATCCCCCTAGGAGAATAATGCATGTTGCCAAGGAAACAGCCTCATTTGGGTTTCAGATAACACCAAAAACGAAAACAAAATATTCACAGAAAATGTGTGATAGGTCAAGTGTGTGAACTACATTTATGTTGCTTAATGCTCTGTGTCTTGCTTCTCCTCCTTCTCCTTTTCTCTTTCTTCACTTTTGATACAAACAACACAGAGCTGACCTCACTGTGTGAAGGACCCAACTAGGGCAGGAAAGGAAAATTAACACTAACACTCAAAAGATCTCCAACAGGAAACAAAAGTACCTGATGCTGTGGTTTTCAACACAATCTGAAACTAACGGATAAGAAACAAACAAAAAGGAATAGAAAAAATTAGTTATGGATGAAGAAAAAAATCTGCTCTCAGATCAAAATATGAGCCAAAGAAGAAGTCTCAAAAAAATTTTTAAATATTTTGAACTAAATGAAAATGCAATTTATTAACATTTTTGATATCTAGCTATAGCAGTGCTTAAGGGGATTTATAGCATAAAATGAGTATATTAGAAAAAA
Organism: Lepilemur ruficaudatus; assembly: GCA_963574885.1. Taxonomy (NCBI): domain Eukaryota; kingdom Metazoa; phylum Chordata; class Mammalia; order Primates; family Lepilemuridae; genus Lepilemur; species Lepilemur ruficaudatus. The sequence goes on from CAUYRT010022708.1 coordinate 136,358, forward strand.
GACCTACATCCAATAACTTGAGTTTTTTCCTTAAGAAACTAGAGAAAGAAAACTAATTAAACTTAAAGCAAGCAGAAGGGGGAAAAAAGTACAAATTAGAACAGAAATTGACGAAATTGAATGTAGGAAAATAGAGAAAATAAGTGAAACAAAAACTGGTTCTTTGAAATGATCAATAAAACTGACAAACCTCTAACCAGGCTAATCAAGAAAAAAAGAGACAAAACATGACTTATTATTATCATAAATAATATGTTCTTGATCCCAAGAACATATAAAGAATAACAAGGGATACTATGACCAACTCTATGTGCACATTCAATAAGTTGGATTAAATGAACCAATCTTTGAAAGACACAAACCACTAAAACTGACTGAGGGAGAAATAGATCATCTTAATAGCCGTATATCTATTAAAGAAATTGAATTAGTAGTTAAAACATTTTTTAAAAAATCCAGGCCCAGAGGACCAGAGGCTTTCACTGGTGAAATCTACCAAACATTTAATGGAAAAAAAAAATCTCAATTCTGCATAACCTTGTCTAGAAAACTGAAGAACAGAGAACATTTCCAACTAATCTTATGAAGCCAACATTACTCTAACACCCAAGCCAAAGATACTACAAGAAAAGAAAACTACAGACCACTGTCTCTCATGAACATGGATGCAAATTCCTTAACAAAATATCAGCAAATGCAATCCAGCCATATAAAGAGGATTGTACAACACAATTAAACAGGGTTCAACCCAGGGATGCAAGACTGATTCAGCATTTGTAAATCAACCAATGTAACTTATCATAGTAATAGGCTAAATTTTAAAAAAGTGTATGATCATATTAATGGATGCAGAAAGAGCATTCAATAATATTTTATACCCACTCATGACAAAGACTCTCATAAAAAAATTAGAAGAATAGAAATAGAAGGAAGTTTCTTAACCTAATAAACTTTGTATGTGAAAAACTTATAGCTCACATCATACTTACTAGTGAGAGGCTGGATGCTTTCCCCTAAGACCAAGAACAAGGCAAAGATGTCCTTTCTTTCCACTATGAGGGTGGAAAACAGATTGGTGGTTACCAGAAGTTTGGGAAGGAAGAAGTGAGTGACCAAGGGAAGCAGGGGGAAATTTTTAGGGTGGTGCAACTTATCTGCATGGTAGATATATGACACTATGCATTTGTCAAAATCCATAGAACTGTACAACAAAAGGGTCAACTCTAATACATGCAGTTTAAAACAAAAATAAAATAAACAGAAATTAGAGGATCTGAGAATAGAATGCGTACTATGACAAAAGAATCTAAATGTATTATAAATATATGACATAACTTCACTGGAGGTGAATAAAAAGGACCTAATTAATTTGGGAAAATGATATTTTAACTATAAACTGTAAGATTAGAGACAAAAGGAACAACTGTACATGAATATTGTACTCTAGTTAATAAAGTCGTTTCTCACAAGGTATCGGCAAACAATTCTGATTGATATACATATATACTAAGATTAAATAAGTAAAAAGATGGCAAATAGTGGGGACTAGGTTTCTCAGTATTGGAGTGGGAGGTTACATACAAGAAAAAGGGGAAGGCCAAAATGAACCATGTAAGACTAGATTACAGTTGGAGAAATCACTATGAATTCACATTAAGCTTTATATAGATACAAGTGATATACAAATATATAATAATACATAGATAATATATATACAAGTGGATAGATACAGAAACAATTACATATGTGTGTGCATTCGTGTATTATTATCCATACATATTATTTCCTATCTCTGTCTGCTAAGAGAGCCTAGAAGAAATGATGTTACAGTAACAATGAGCACAACCAGAGTTCATATCTTGCTTTTTAAATGCTCTAATACAAGGAATCAGGGCTCCTTAGAGAAATGACTGATTGTAGGGCTGGAGCATGGAATAGAGATTATGAGTCTGAAACATCTTCTACTGCTAGAAAATAAAGAAGTGCTCAAAAAACAAACAAAAAAACAGAGCATTTCAAAAGAATAGGAAAGTCAACTGAAAAAGCTCCCAATGGGCCAAAGCTAGAAGAATATAAGCAACAAAATAAATAATACAGTATTGGATTATAATCCAAAGTGTAAAATATCCTTAAGTCTGCATTAATTTAAATTAGTGATTGAATAAATAGGGGATAAAAGAATCTCTTGTGACAAAGAACTCTAAATAATTTATGAAGATACTCCACCCTTAAAAAGGGGACTTAACTGAGGACTGAACTTGGTGACTTGCTTCCAAAAAGTAGAGTATGGAAAGGGGGAAGAAAATTGTACAGTGAATAAACCTAATACTACCTCAGCCAGGTAATTAAAGTCAACATCATCAGTGATAAGTCGTGTTGATAGCACATACCCTTGATATGAGTTGATAAGAATGACATTTCACTTTGTGGTCTTCCTCCCAAAACATATAACCCCATCTTAAGCATGAGAAAAACATGACACAAATACCAACTGAGGGACATTCTACAAGACACATGACTAGTACTCCTCAAAACTCCAGAGGTCATGAAAAATAAACTGAAATTGTCACAGACCAGAAGAGCCTAAAGAGACATGACAACTAATGTTATGTGATATCTTGTATGGGATCCCAGAACAGAAAAGGGACATCAGGAAAAAACTAGTGATATCTGAAAGCAAATAGAGAAATTAATAATAATGTACTGCTGTTAGTTTCTCGATTGTGAAAATGTTGCATAGTAATGTAAAAGGTTAAGAGTAGGGGAAATTGGGTGAGGAGTATATAGGAACCATCTGTTTTATCTTTGAAACTTTTCTGTAAATCTAAACCTACTATGAAATAAAAGCCTTATTTAAATTTTAAAAAGAGGACTGGCCTTGAGATGCTCTAAAGAAAAATCTTCTCCCAGGTCAAAACATAACATACAATCAAATTCCTTTTTCTGAGTATGAGTATTTTATTTCCTCCTCTTTCATCTAGTCCTTGTCTAGGGCCATGGCCTTTTCGCTTATAGGATAATCCCTTTGCAGATCCAGTTTCTCTTCTCCTTAGACTTATCCTATAGCGCTCTTTTGGAAGTTTTCAAAGATCTATATTTAAAGCTGCAGGAAATAGTCCCCAAATATTCCCCTCAGTCTTCCTCATGTCAAGATATCTACTTTTCGGAGGATCTTGTTCCCCACTACAAATGAAATGGACGAAGATCTATATCCAGGTCACAGGGGCAAAGAAACAATTTATGCCTCAGGAGCTCTTTAGTACAAAAGAACAGGTGACAGGCAGTGAAATCCATTAATAACCTAAAACCTCAAAGGACCAACACTCCAAGTATTGCTTACAAAACAATTCCTATAGAACAGCAAGGAGTCAATAACAACTTTCTAACCTGACTACAACTTCAAAAATGGATCCTACATATATAATGCTACCTCTCATTCAATTTGCTGTTCTTCTTCCTTCTCTTCTTTTCCCAGCCTTCCTTTATTCTCATGCCATTCTTAGTGTACCTAATAATGAACAGTAATGACATCTCACATTTATTTAGTGATTATTGTGTGCTATGCATTCTCTGAATTTTTTCATTTAACCTTAAGATGGTTACTATTATCACCTACAAATTACAAATGATAAAACTAAGTTCTAAGGTGTTCAGTAAGTTTACCAAGGCATGTTTGTAAAATGGGGGAACCAAGAGGTACTTGAACTGAGGTACACACGGCTTCAGAAACCATAATCTTAACCTCTATACATTCTACTTCCTATCATTATGCCTTCTCCCTCTATTACCTCTTTAGAGATTTTTAACATTTGTCATTTGCTCTCTGTTACAGTGGCCGATTCTTATGAATGCATGGTTTCTCAGACTACCTTTAAGGTCCCCAAGCATCTGATCAGAAAAAAGAGAGGAAAAGAAAAACTAAACAAAATCTCATAGTTGTGCTTTATCTTTTTCCACTCCTGGTTGGAGCACCCACCTACAATTCTCAGTTATATATGTTATATTCAGATCTCCCTCAAAACATTAACCTTGGAAAATAATGAAATTATTTAAAAGAAGAATGAGGCACAAAATTAGATAATAGTAATTCATTAACACGTCTTAGCAAGTTCCATCGTAGTGTGTGTAAAAATACCTGAAACTATACATCAATTGGTTTATATCACCCTTTTACACTGTACGGTGATTACTTACCCACAGTTACCACAAGGTTTAAGATAGAAATTCTAAACGGTTTTAATCCCACAAAGCTAACTAGTTTGCTCAAAAACTCTCCCCTATTCATATAAAGAGTCAGCAAGAAAATTAATCTGTTCAATTAAGAAACTTCTAACTAGAAAAGTACTAATAAAAATTTATGTTCCCAACTTTACTAATTAAATTCCAGAGTTATAAAATGATTATTATTTTAAACATATCTACTTAAAGCCACCCTCAATTAACTAATAATTTCCAAGAGAGTAGTTAAGTAGCAACCACATCTCTTAATTGTTTGGATTCCCCATAGAGTACAAAGTGCCTTGCTCGTAGAAGCTTAAGAATGTTTCATCAGTGGGTCAAAAAATTATTGTGCTTCTGCAATATCGATGAATAACTGTGTCAAGAAAAGTCCTGAGCCCAATTTCAAAGTGTTTGGGACTTGTCTAGTCATTAAGCAAATTCAGGAGAGAAAAAATAATATCAAGTAAAAGGCATTGCTTCCTTTCCCACACTTTTTCATAAACTACTCTGTAAGAATTTTAAACAAACAAGAGAC